>JAVJIF010010277.1:0-137604 GCA_038442645.1 Agave tequilana
TATTTTTCAAATTAGTGTTCCCTTCACAAAGATCATTTAATTTAGACATTAAGGAAACATTCTCATTTTTCAAAACTTCATTTTCTTTTTCAATGCATGCAACTTTATTTTTAAAAGAATCATTTTCTTTTAACATGCAATCAAAATTCTTTTTCATTTTCTTATTTTCTTTCTTAAGCAATTCATATTTTTTTAAGAGTTGTTGACAAAATGATGCTAGTTCATTATATGGCATATCAACATCCTCTTCTACCTTGGATTCGGTAGTTACCTCAAGGGGGTTATCCCCTTGGACCATGTAGCACACGTTGGAAGCGTCACTTCAACATCCGAGTCGCTCCCCGCATAATATTATTTCTTTTTCGCGAGGGAGAGAATTGTGTTCCATACTACAAAAGTCGAATCAATGTTAGAAACCCTAGATAAATATTCATCATTTAGGGTACTTTTCAAAGCATGAATGGCCTTTGCATTAGTCTCAATATTTTTCCATTTAAACAATATGAATCTCTAGTAGTGGCAAAATAAATATGAATACCTAGGCCTTTGAGGAACAAAGACATCTTAGCCTTCCAAGTTTGGATGTTAAGGATGTCAAAGGTGGGAGGTGTCATGAAGTCCATGGTGAGTGTACAAATTTGTGATTAGCTATAAAATGAGGATCTTTAACTCTAGGTTGTAAGACCCTAATCAAGAGCACTTGGCTCTGATACCAATTGTAAATCACCTAGAGGGGGGGTGAATAGGTGATGAGCTAATGAAATGGTCAATAATGCGGAATTAAAACTTATATGATGCAAACTAAAACTATAAACTAAACACAAACACCAAGTACAACACAAGAGTGTAGCCGAATTCCCCGTGAAGGGCTCTGAACTAACTCCTCAAGATTCTCTAAATAAAAGTGGAGGTGCCGCGTTGGCTCTCTTGGTTGAATACAAGTGTTAGCAAACAATCCCCAAGCATATACCAATTAAGCTCACAATATATATCAAGCATATAAGGATGAAAGCAATATAAGCATGCAAGATATAAACAAGTAAGAGGTAGAGGAGCAATCACAAACACGGGAGATTTGTTTCGAGGTTCGAGCACACTTGCTCTACATCCCCACAGTCAACACTATGAAGGATTCCACTAAAATTGATCCCACCGGATCACTCGGTGCCGCAACACCTACAAGCTCTTGGACTCCTAGTCCCTTTCTCGTTCTCGCAAGAACACACCGCAAGCCCACTAGCTCGCTGAGGCCGCACCTCAAACACCAAGTTCACACACGAACTCGTAACACCGCGAACACACTTGTCCGCCTCCTCAATGCAAAGATGGAACTTTGGTGATCACAACACTTTGATCACCTAAAATCCTCTCACAACAAATATCCCTATAGGTAGATATAGCAATGGATAGCTCAAGTGTTGTGTGAGAAAAACAAGGATTGAAATGGTGGAGGAAAACTCAAGAAAATCACCTTTAAAACATTCTTGATAAACTCCCCTTTTGATTGGAAATATTTGGCTCTAAAACTTGTGGATATAACCACTGAAATGAGTGGAAAAAACTAGCCCAAAACTCTTCTTGAAATCTTGTTGAAAACAGCCCCAAAAGCCCTAATTATAGGGCTAGAAAACTAGCCGTTAGGAGCCAGAATGGCCTGTCGGTCGACCGCCCGATCAACCGGCCAATGGTCAGATTTCTGACTGTTGTACCAACGGTCGACCGGCCCGGTCAACCGAGGCCTTGGAACAGAGAGCAGATCTCTCTGCCGATCGACCGGCCCGGTCGACCGGGGCTTTCCAGAGAGTAGAAGCTCTCTGCGGTCAACCGGGTCGGTCGACCGGCCCTCCAGCAAAGGCTGGCGTGCACGTCTGTGCACGTCGGTCGACCGGACCTGTCGACCGACTTCAAACTTCAGTCGAACGGCCCGGTCGACCGGCTGAAGCCAGGACAGGAATTCTGGGATTAAAAACTTGGTTATTTTGACTCAATAAAATCCTATAAAATCATGAAAAATCTACAGAAATAGTTTTAACATTATACTTGAAAAACAAACATGCTTGAACAAAATCAAGTCATGTTACAAAGAATTGAACTATTTTTGTAACTTGAAAATTTTGGCTAAAAACGAAAACTGTATTTTTCCAAAATTAGTTTTTCCAAAACTTCTCCAAATACAAAAACAAGATATTTAAACAACTTTTAAAGCATAGAGTGTAAGAAATTGATCCACTACACAAACATGGTGAAATATCTATGTTTTGACATTAAGCACTAAACATGGTTTTGGTTAAAGACATGTATACTTTGAATTCCAAAAACCAAACCGGTATTTGTCAAAAAGAAATCTCTTTTGTATCTTTTCTAAAATAAAAATTCTTTTATGAAACTCATCTAAATCAAGAGTGTGTGTGTATAGATATACTTGAGCAATCCACCAACTATTCTATCCTTTACATTTTATCTAAAAATAAAATCTTATAAAAACAAACCTAGACACAAGTCTTTTTCTTGAAGTCTTCTCCTCCTTCTTGACTTGTCCAAACACGATCCATAGAGCTAGACTCCTCTTGAGTACTAGATGTGGTCTTGATGCCAAGCTCTTGAATCAAACCGTGCTAGCTCAAAAACTTGACTTTAAATCCTTTGTTGAAGCTACACACCTACTAAGATCTTGATCACAAATCTGAGACTAAATAAAAACAAGATCCTGAAAAACACCTAGAGGGGGGGGTGAATAGGTGTAAATGCTAATCTAGGAACTAAATGCGCTAAATGCGGAAGCTAATGCAAATTTTGCAACACACTTAGTACAATCAACAAGTGTAGCCGAATTCCCGTGAAGGGCTCTGGACTAACTCTCTTGATTCCCCTTGAATGGGTTGAGGTGCTATGTGAAGCTCTTGTTGATTAAGTTCAAGTGAGACACACACAACAACCAAGCATATAAGATGATATATCAATATGAATATATGCAAGGCACAAATGCAAGCAATAAGATATGAATGAATGAATGATGCTTTGCACAAAATAAAGAGAGAGAGTTGAGAGATATTGGATCAAACGCAAACACAAGGATATGTTTCGAGGTTCGAGCCCTAGCTCTACATCCCGCCTACACCACCGTGTAGGATTTCCAATCCACTATCTCCCACGAGGGAACCTCTACCGAAGAGGATTTTTAACAACAAGGGAGTACCGAACTCCTCTCTCAAACACCGCCTCACAACCGAGGGTAGCCCTAGCCAAACAACAACCAACGCCTCTACCGAAGAGGGTTACAAACTAAACTCCACCTCTCACTAGAGGGAGCAAACCAATCACCGATCACCTCTACCAAAGAGGGATACAAAAAGAACAAGGGTGTTTACAACAAGTGGTTCCAAAGACCACAAACTCAATCTCTCTTTCTTTTTCTCTTTTCCACAAAAACAAATGATCCTAAATAGATTAGGATAGAGGATAGCTCAAGTGTGGAAAAACTAAGTGTTTTGATCAAAGAAATTCTCTGGGAAAACACCAAAAATGATATAGAAATTTTAGGTCAAAAACAATTCCCAAAACCTAATTGCTTTGAAATAAAACAAAACACTTAAAACAAATGAATGAAGCTTTTTGGCACTTAAAACTCTTTTGAAAACTGTTGAAAAAATACTTGAATATCAGAGAAATTTTGGCTCTCAAAATCTTGCTAAAAAACATGAAGAGATGGGGTATTTATAGCCCCATCAGAAAACTAGCTGTTAGGCTGATCTGGCAGTCTGACAGGCTGTCGGTCGGCCGGCCCGGCCGACCGCCAACGGTCTGAAATATGACCGTTGGGTAGACCCGATCGACCGGCACGGTCGACCCAAACAAACAGAGAGCACTGCTCTCAGACCCGGTCGACCCTGACGGTCGACCGTCCCTGTGTCTGCCAAACGTGCACAATCTGTGCACGTCGGTCGACCGGCGCGCGGTCGACCGACTTCATCCCAAGTCGACTTGGTCAGAAGACTAGTCGACTGGTTGAAGCCTGGAACAGAAAACTGGGTCAGAAAAACAGTTTAAAAATATTTTGAAAAATCTTTTAACACTTCTAAAAATCACCAAAAATAGTTTTATCATTTTGCATTGATATATAAACATGTGGTAAAAAGTTTAGCTCAAATATCAATCAATGTGAACTATTTTTGTGTTTTATCATTTTTACCAAAAACCAAAACATGTATTTTTATCAAACTTGATTTTTCAATAGGAAATCTGATTTTCCTAAAAACTCATGAATAGACATATCAAAATAAGTTTGTTTAAAAGTTAAGCATGCATGTATAGAATGAAACAACTATACATCTATCAATTAAACTTGTTTTGATCAACTATTCATGAAAATCAAAAACCAAACATAAAACGTGTGTGTTTGTGCACTTGAGCATATCAACTATACTAAGCTTTACAAATGAATCTAAACACACTAACTAAACTAGGATACCTAAGTCTTCTTGATGACCTTTCATCTTCAAGGCGACTTGGTCCAAACTCCGTGATCCATGAGCTAGGCAAGGTATGATCTTGATGCTTGAGCCTGGATTCACCATGAAAAGCTTCTAAACTCCTTGTTGAAGCTAATCACCAACTAATATCTTGTTTAAAGATCTGAAACTTAAACAACACAAGATTATTAGTAAACATAACTACATGAGTTAATCATCATCAAAACTAGGGTGGAAGGCCTTTGGCCAACAATCTCCCCCTTTTTGATGATGACAAAACTCATGGAGTTATATATGCATGGATTAAAGTTAAGCATCAAAGAAGCTCCCCCTTAACTCATGCATAAAACAAATAAACATAAATATGCATGAATGACAATGCATAAACAAGATGCTCTAGATACCAAATGAAATATTCAAAACAAAACATGTTCTAGAGATCAATTAACATTAAACTATATTAAACTTAATATATGCAAAACATAAATATGCATATATAAAAACTCTCAAATAATTCTCCCTTTTTGTCAATCATCAACAAAGGGGTAAAAACCAAAACAATAAAATGAGGGGTAAAAATCTTTCTCCCCTTTTTGTCAATCAAAACAATAAAACAATGTTCTCCCTCCTTTTGTCTAAAAAAAAAACAAGGTCAATAAGGGGTTACAATCAATTTGGATATCAATTGAAAATATGTCAATGAAGCATCTTGATACCAATTGAAATAAACAAAGATCAATAAATGTTATATGCTATATACATTCATGAAGAGGAAGACGCTAAGTTAGCTTCCTACACATATGCATTACATAAAAGAGGGATGTTAAGCCCTAATTCACATAACACATATTATGTAATGCATAAGAGGAGATGTGAAGCTCCCCTTACACACGTGTACCACATAAAGAAGAGATGTTAAGCTCCTCATTACTAGATACACTCATCATGAATTTATATGTAGAAGAGATGTTAAGCTCTCCTTGCATATAGTCAATACAAATCAAAACTTTTGTATTTTTCTTTAAACAAAATTTTTAGATACCAATTTAAAACACAAGACATCTTGATATCAAAAGATAGTATTTTTCTTTTTAAGTCATATAAACAATTGAAATGACTATTTTCTATCATAAAGCAAGGGAGTGGAAAACTAAATACCAATTGAAATATGAAAATCGAATTTTCCCCCCTTTATGAAATACCAACAAAAACTATGCGTAGGCTTGAAATAAGATACCAATTGAAAACTAAATCAATTGAAATGAAGTTGAAGCTCAAGCTCTAGCATAAACAAAATATACATACACAAACAATATACATACACAAACACATATGAGTATACGAAAGAATCAAGATTGATATCAATTGAAAGAGTTCAATGATACCAATTGACATAACAATAAAAGCATGGTATAACTCATATCAAAATGAAGAATACGAACTAGTTAAAATGAAAATTTTTGTTAACTAGTACGAAATCTTTCAAGTAAGGAATAAACTAAAAATAATTTTCATAAAACACATGTAAGTCACATAGTACTTAAAAACACTCAATATTCAATAACGTCCATACATACTCATGAAAAACATACTCATGAGAAATATTTAAAAAAAAATGGTGAGTGTACAAGTAATATGTGACATGGCATTATGAAATTTTCAATTAAGCTCAAAATTCCTTAAAACAAGAACACATGAAAATCATTAAAACTATTTAATCTTCAAGGCATATGTATGTCTAATACAAACTAAGGTATACATACATATCCAAACATGATGAGTCCACAAAGATATATGCATGAAGGCACGTGGCTCAAAAAGATGTATATGTATATGAATAGTTTGGACAAGGTAGACATATACATGAAGTTAAATATAAACACATGAAAACATGAATAGCTAAATTTTCATTTAAAAATAAATTTTCATTTCAAGGTATATGTATGAATTTTCAAACATGAAGTATACATACATATCCCTAAACACATTGAGTCCATAAATAAGATTTGCATGAAAGGTAAATGACTCAAGGGGTATACATGTATATCTTAAAGTTTGGCAATACAAACATATACATGAAGTGAAACACACAATCATAAAACAAATTCAAAAATGAGAATACAAGTTTAAAATGTATGAATCATCAAAACTAGACTATACTAGCACATCTAATGGGTTCAAATAAGCATTCAAACTAAACATATATAGATTATTTGTGGCCTACTATATGCACAAATATAAATCCTAATCTTAATGAAAACTAACATTTAAACAAGTAATCTAAACATGAAGCATCAAAACACGATAAAAATCAACATGATAAACAAAAACATGATTATTATGAATATCCACATGTTATTAGAAATATGATATACGCAATATCAACCAAATAGTGAGAACACAAAAGAATTTATCCATATTAAACATGGGTGTCTCAAATGACTAAACATGTATATCACAAGTCTAATAAGCATGGCATTTTCATACTAATCACTAAACAATGAAACATGCTATGAAAGATAAACATGGAAAGCATGTAAACAATAAATAAGGAGTAAGAGATTCGATACCAAAATCAATGAGGGCACCGCTCTAGTTCTCCAAACCAAGGTGGTCTTCCCACCAAACATCCCTTGAAAGTGATGCATCCAATAAATTTTCATGAAGCTCGGAACGCATCCACTCCAAGGTACGGCAACTCTCACGTCATGTGAGAGCCCACACCTACATTAAATAAAGGAGGGGTGGTCTTTGGTACCCATATCTTATTGGGTCCATGGGGGTTAGTACCTTCTCTAACCCAAACAAATTTATTTGCTAAATTTGAAGAATGTAATCTATCATAACGAAATTTAGCAAGGTGGCCCTTACGTCCACAATGTGTACAAGTGTACACATGAGCATACATATGGTGATGGGTGTGAACGTGAGGAGCATGTGTATGCCGTGGGGGGTGTGCATGAAAAGATGGAGCTTGTTTCTTTCGAAACAAGGTTTCCAAACGTGTATGCCCAACAACACATTGGCTCAAAGTGGAGCCCAAACAATCTACACTCTTCTTTAATAAACAAATATCATCATGATCCTAGAAGAAGAGGTACATGCAATAGGTGTTCTAGGTGAAACTACCCTAGCATGGCAAACATGAGAATGTTGGCCCAAAGGCCTTCCACCCTATTTTTGATGATGATTAACTCATGTAGTTATGTTTACTAATTATCTTGTGATTTCAGTTTCAGATCATTTAAACAAGATGTTAGTTTGGTGATAGCTTCAACAAGAGGTGTTTGCAAGCTTCACAAGTGATTCCAGGGCCAAAGCTTCAAGATCACTCATTGCCTAGCCCATGGATGGAGTTTTAGAGCAAGTCAACTTGAAGATGAAGATCATCAAGAAGACTTAGGTATCCATAGTTTAGATAGTGTGTTTTAGATCCATTTGTAAAGCTTAGTATAACTGATATGCTCAAGTGCACATACACACATGTTTTTATGTTTTGGAATTGGTTTTCATGAATAATAGATCAAAACAAGTTTACATCGTTTTTATGTATATTAGATGTGTTCAATATACATACATGTTTCATATCTTAAACAAACTTATTTTGATATGTCTATTCATGAGTTTTAGGAAAATCAAATTTCCTATTGGAAAAATCAACTTTGATAAAAATACAAGTTTTGGTTTTTGGTAAAAATGTTAAAACACAAAAATAGTTCATATTGATTGATATTTGAGCTAAACTTTTATCACATGTTTATATATCAATGCAAAATGATAAAACTATTTTTGGGTATTTTTACAAGACTTAAAAGATTTTCAAAATATTTTTAAACTGTTTTCTGACCCAGTTTTCTGTTACAGGCTTCAACCAGTCGATAAGTCAGTTTATTAGTCGACTTGGGATGAAGTCGGTCGACCGGGCCGGTCGACCGACGTGCACAGATCTGTGCACGTTTGGCAGCTCTGGGACGGTCGACCCGGGCGGTCGACCGGGACTGAGAGCAGTGCTCTCTGTTTGTTTGGGTCGACC
Organism: Agave tequilana; assembly: GCA_038442645.1. Lineage (NCBI taxonomy): Eukaryota > Viridiplantae > Streptophyta > Magnoliopsida > Asparagales > Asparagaceae > Agave > Agave tequilana. The sequence goes on from JAVJIF010010277.1 coordinate 8,503, forward strand.
GTGCCGGTCGACCGTGGTTGCCCAACGGTCACAATTCTGACCGTTGGCGGTCGACCGGGCCGGTCGACCGTTAGCCTGTCAGGCTGCCACATCAGCCTAACGGCTAGTTTTCTGATGGGCCTATATAAACCCCAATTCTTTGGGATTTTGGCCAAGGTTTTTACAAGAGAAAAATTTCCAGTTTTTCTGAGTTTAAAACAAGTTTTAAAAAGAATTTTTGGGCTTTAAACTTCTCATCTTTATTGTTTTGGGTTTTTGGAAAATCAAAGAAAACTAGGATTTTGGGAGATTGTATTGATTTTCTTTTTCTATCATTTACAAGAGATTTCTCAAGTAGTTTTTCTTTGTTGCTTGTTTCCAAAAATTCCTAGTTTTTCACACTTGAGCTATCATACAATCCTAATCTATTAGGATCCTTGTTTTGTGGAAAAGAGAGAAAAGAGATTGTTTGAGGTTGTTGAGCCTCCAAGTTGTAAACCCTCCTTCATTTGTGTATCCCTCTTTGGTAGAGGTTGATCGGAGTGGTATTGGTTTGGATCCCTCTTCGGTAGAGGTGATTTTCTATTTGTATTGGCTACGGGCCTTATCCCTCTTCGGTAGAGGTGGATTGTGGTTGTATTGCCTCGGTGGCATTGAGAGAGGAGTTCGGTACTCTTATAGTGGATTGGAAATCCTACACGGTGGTGTAGGCGGGATGTAGAGCTAGGGGCTCGAACCTCGAAATATATCTTTGTGTTTGCGTTTGATCCACTTGTCTCTAACTCTCTCTCTTTATATTGTGCATAGCATCATTCATATCATCATATCATATTTGCTTGTGTTGAGCATAGTTCATATTGTCATATCATATCTATTTGCTTGTGTTGTGCCTTGCATAATTCACATTGCTATATCTTGTATATGCTTGGTTGTTTGTGTGTGCCTCACTTGTACTTAATCAACAAGAGCTTCACATAGCACCTCAACCCATTCAAGGGGAGTCAAGAGGAGTTAGTCCAGAGCCCTTCACGGGGAATTCGGCTACACTTGTTGAGTGTATTACGTGTGTTGTAAGAATTTTCATTAGCTTCTGCATTTAGCGCATTTAGTTCTTAGATTAGCACTTACACCTATTCACCCCCCCTCTAGGTGTTTTTCAATTGGTATCAGAGCTAGTGCTCCTGATACTTAGGCTTAACATCTTAGGAGTGTGATCCATTTGTTTGCTAATCTTGTTTGCATTTGCGTGTTTGCACACATATAGTTTTTTTTTTACCATGGCCTTCATGACCCCACCTAGTTTTGACCCTTCCAACATTGTTGTTTGGAAGTATAGGATGTCCACATACCTAAAGACCCTAGGTTTGCATGTTTTCCTTGCCGCTACGAGAGATGTTATCTTGGTGACCGCAAGCATATAGGGGCCAATGCACAAGCCCTAGAGGCCATTAGAAGCACGCTAACAAAAGAATATCTTATGCATGTTTCTAATCTTGATTTCGCTTTTGCAGTGTGGAACAAGTTGTCAACCACAACCACCACCTCCGAGCTTCAAATGCCAATTCAACCGGAGGAAGAATCTAGTGAAGAATCCGAGCCACAACAATGCTATACGGTCCAAGGGAATGACTCCCTTTAGGTACACTCGGAAACCCACTTAGATGATGATGATGATGCTAGTTCTTCAAATGATTATATTGATCCCCATGCTTTAAATGAAGAACTATATATTGTCTGTGAAAAATTAATAGAAAAATATAAAATTTTGAAAAAGAAAAGTCTAGAAATTGAAAAAGAAAATAAAAAATTGCATTCTAGACTTGACATTGTTTTGCAAGAGAAAGATGAGATTTTGGATGAAAGGGATTCATTAAAATCTCAACTTGATCTTGCCCTTAAAGAAAATGAATTTTAAAATCTAAAAATGATTGTGAAACACTTTGAAAAATAATGATATTTTGTCTTCAAAAGTTGAATGTGTTTTAAGAGATAATGATTCTTTAGAAAGAGAAATTGTTTTTATTTCAAAAGAATTAGATATTTGTGTAAAGAAAAATAATTCTTTGAAAATGATATTTCTTCTCATGTTTGCCATGCTAGGGTAGTATCACACACTTCACCTATTGCATGCCACACTTTTTCTAAGATTAATGATGATATTTGTTTGCTTAAGAAGAAGGTTGATTGTTTGGGCTCCACTATGAGTCAATGTGCCATGAACCACTCACATTTGGAAACCTTGGTTCGAAAGAAACAAGTTCCATCCTTTATACATGCACACCCTCCACGGCATACACATGCTCCTCACGGACACCATCACACCATGTATGCTCATGTGTACACTTGTACACATTGTGGACGTAAGGGCCACCTTGCTAAATTTTGTTTTGATCGTATACATGATTGTAATTTAGCAAAGAAATTTGTTTGGGTTAGAGAAGGTACTAACCCCCATGGACCCAATAAGATGTGGGTACCAAAGACCACCCCTAAGATTTTTGATGTAGGTGTGGGCTCTCGCATCACGTGAGAGTTGCCGTACCTTGGAGTGGATGCGTTCCGTACTTAAAGGAAATCAATTGGATGCATCACTTTCAAGGGAAGTTTGGTGGAGAGGACCACCATGTTTTGGAGACAAGGGAAGTTGCCTCATAGGTTTTGGCAACGGTCTCTAACTCCTTATTATTATTGTTTACATGCTTTTCATATCATATGTTTTTATCATGTTTCATTGTCTATGGATTAGTATGTAAATACCATGTTTATTAGATCCTTGACATACATGTATAGTATTTTGAGACACACATGCTTATATGAACCTATACTTAGTGTTCTCACCTTTGTTTAAGCTATAATGTACATCATGAATCTAATACATGTGAATTTACATAGTAATCATGTTTTAGTTTTATCATGATGATTTTTGTTTTGATGCTTCATGATAAGATTACCTTTTTAAATGTTAGTTTTATTAAAACTAGGTATATACTTGTACATATAGTGGGCCACAAATAAATCTATATATGTTTGGGCTTGATTGCTTATTTGAACCCATTAGATGTGCTAGTATAGTCTAGTTTTGATGATTTATACATTTTAAACTTGTATTCCTATTTTTGGATTTGTTTATGTGTATGAGTTTTTCATTTCATGTATATGTCTATTTTGCCAAACTTTAAGATATACATGTATACCCCTTGAGTCATTTGCCTTTCATGCAAATCTATATATGGACTCAATTGTGTTTAGGGATATGTATGTATACTTATTGCGTTGACAATTCATACATATACCTTGAAATGAAATTTGTTTTGGTGAAGATTTAGTTTTTCTTAATTTTGTGTTTATGTTTAACTTCATGTATATGTCTATTTTATCCAAACTATTATTATACATATACTTCCTTTGAGCCACGTGCCTTCATGCATATATTCTTGTGGACTCTTTGTGTTTGGATATGTATGTATATCTTAGTTTGTATAGGACATACATATACCTTGAAGATTAAATAAGTTTTTTTTGATAATTTTCATGTTTTTCATGTTTCAAGGAATATTGAGCTTATTGTCCATCTTTCATGATTATGATCTTCACATTGTATTTGTACACTCACATTTATTGATTTCTCATGTATTTGTTTTCATGAGTCATATTTATGCTTAATTGGATTAGAGTGTTGATTATCATGTGGATTTCATGTTTCATGAAAAATAATTTTGTTTTATTCCTTACTTGAAGGATTTCGTGCTAGTTAACAAATTTTTCTATTTAACTAGTTGTATTCTTCATATGGTAGAGATTTTCAAACATCCATTATTTTCAAATCTATTTTTAAAAACCCCTACCACCTACGGGAGGTTGGATGGGAGTCCATGCCTTGTATGTTTATATTGAAAATCATTTTAAACTTGTGCATGAGATGAGAGGTAGTTATATGAGTTATACCATACTTTTATTGTTATGTCAATTGGTATCATTGAACTCTTTCAATTGGTATCAATTTGAACCTTTTGTATACTCATATGTGTTTGTGTATGCATATTTTCAATTGGTATCATCTATTAGTGATTGGTACTCATTCTATTTCATACACATATACTTGTTTTATTTGTGCTATTATATTTTTATATCTTAAGCACAAATTTTGTTTATGCTAGAGCTTGAGCTTCAACTTTTTTTCAATTGATTTAGTTTTCAATTGGTATCTCATTTCAAGCCTACGCATAGTTTTTGTTGGTATTTCATAAAGGGGGAGAAAAATTCGATTTTCATATTTCAATTGGTATTTGTATTTCCACTCCCATACTTTATGATAGAAAATAAAAAGTTTAAATTGATATCATATTCTTAAAAGAAAAATACTATATTTTGATATCAAGATGTGTTGTGTTTTAAATTGGTATCTAAAATTTTGTTTAAAGAAAAATACAAAAGTTTTGATTTATATTGACTACATGCAAGGAGAGCTTAACATCTCTTCCTCATATAGATTCATGATGAGTGTATCTTGTATTGAAGAGCTTAACATCTCTTCTTTATGTGGTACGCGTGTGTAGGGGGAGCTTCACATCTCCTTTATGCATTACATAATGTGTGTTATGTGAATTAGGGCTTAACATCCCTCCTTCATGTAATGCATATGTGTAGGGAAGCTAACTTAGCGTCTTCCTCTTCATGAATGTATATAGCATATAACATTTATTGATCCTTGTTTATTTTCAATTGATATCAAGATGCTTCATTGACATATTTTTCTATTGATATCATGTTGATTTTAGTCACCCCTTATTGACCTTGTTTTTGTTTTTAGACAAAAAGGGGGAGAACATTGTTTTATTGTTTTGATTGACAAAAAGGGGGAGAAAGATTTTTTACCCCTCTTTTTATTATTTTGATTGTTTACCCCCTTGTTGATGATTGACAAAAAGGGGGAGAATAATTTGTGTTTTATATGCATACTTATGTTTTTGCATATATTAAGTTTTATTGGTATCTAGAGCATCTAGTGTTTTTGTTAATGTTTTATTAATTTAATTGGTATCTAGAACTTCTAGAACATTTTTATGTGTTTTATGCATATTGATGCATACATGCTTATGTACATTCATTGCATATCTTTTGTTTATTTGTTTATGCATGAGTTAAGGGAGAGCTTCTTTGAAGCTTAACTTTAATCCATGCATATATAACTCCATGAGTTTTGTCATCATCAAAAAGGGGAGATTGTTGGCCCAAAGGCCTTCCACCCTAGTTTTGATGATGATTAACTCATGTAGTTATGTTTACTAATTATCTTGTGATTTCAGTTTCAGATCATTTAAACAAGATGTTAGTTTGGTGATAGCTTCAACAAGAGGTGTTTGCAAGCTTCACAAGTGATTCCAGGGCCAAAGCTTCAAGATCACTCATTGCCTAGCCCATGGATGGAGTTTTGGAGCAAGCCAACTTGAAGATGAAGATCATCAAGAAGACTTAGGTATCCATAGTTTAGATAGTGTGTTTTAGATCCATTTGTAAAGCTTAGTATAGCTGATATGCTCAAGTGCACATACACACATGTTTTTGTGTTTGGAATTGGTTTTCATGAATAATAGATCAAAACAAGTTTACATCGTTTTTATGTATATTAGATGTGTTCAATATACATACATGCTTCATATCTTAAACAAACTTATTTTGATATGTCTATTCATGAGTTTTTAGGAAAATCAGATTTCCTATTGGAAAAATCAAGTTTGATAAAAATACAAGTTTTGGTTTTTGGTAAAAATGTTAAAACACAAAAATAGCTCATATTGATTGATATTTGAGCTAAACTTTTTATCACATGTTTATATATCAATGCAAAATGATAAAACTATTTTTGGGTATTTTTACAAGACTTAAAAGATTTTTTAAAATATTTTTAAACTGTTTTTCTGACCCAGTTTTCTGTTCCAGGCTTCAACCAGTCGACTAAGTCAGTTTATTAGTCGACTTGGGATGAAGTCGGTCGACCGGGCCGGTCGACCGACGTGCACAGATCTGTGCACGTTTGGCAGCTCTGGGACGGTCGACCCGGGCGGTCTACCAGGACTGAGAGCAGTGCTCTCTTTTTGTTTATGTCGACCGTGCCAGTCGACCGTGGTTGCCCAACGGTTACAATTCTGACCGTTGGCGGTCGACCGGGCCGGTCGACCGTTAGCCTGTCAGGCTGCCACATCAGCCTAACGGCTAGTTTTCTGATGGGCCTATATAAACCCCAATTCTTTGAGATTTTGGCCAAGGTTTTTACAAGAGAAAAATTTCCAGTTTTTTTGAGTTTAAAACAAGTTTTAAAAAGAGTTTTTGGGCTTTAAACTTCTCATCTTTATTGTTTTGGGTTTTTGAAAAATCAAAGAAAACTAGGGTTTTGGGAGATTGTATTGATTTTTTTCTATCATTTACAAGAGATTTCCCAAGTAGTTTTTCTTTGTTGCTTGTTTCCAAAAACACCTAGTTTTTCACACTTGAGCTATCATACTATCCTAATATATTAGGATCCTTGTTTTGTGGAAAGAGAGAAAAGAGATTGTTTGAGGTTGTTGAGCGTCCAAGTTGTAAACCCTCATTCATTTGTGTATCCCTCTTTGGTAGAGGTTGATCGGAGTGGTATTGGTTTGGATCCCTCTTTGGTAGAGGTGATTGTGTTTGTATTGGCTATGGGCCTTATCCCTCTTCGGTAGAGGTGGATTGTGGTTGTATTACCTCGGTGGCTTTGAGAGAGGAGTTCGGTACTCCTATAGTGGATTGGAAATCCTACACGGTGGTGTAGGCGGGGATGTAGAGCTAGGGGCTCGAACCTCGAAACATATCTTTGTGTTTGCGTTTGATCCACTTGTCTCTAACTCTCTCTCTTTATATTGTGCATAGCATCATTCATATCATCATATCATATTTGCTTGTGTTGAGCATAGTTCATATTATCATATCATATCTATTTGCTTGTGTTGTGCCTTGCATAATTCACATTGCTATATCTTGTATATGCTTGGTTGTTTGTGTGTGCCTCACTTGTACTTAATCAACAAGAGCTTCACATAGCACCTCAACCCATTCAAGGGGAGTCAAGAGGAGTTAGTCCAGAGCCCTTCACGGGGAATTCGGCTACACTTGTTGAGTGTATTAAGTGTGTTGCAAGAATTTGCATTAGCTTCCGCATTTAGTGCATTTAGTTCTTAGATTAGCACTTACACCTATTCACCCCCCTCTAGGTGTTTTTCAGAGAAGAAATATAATTTTCAAAGAATTATTTTTCTTTACACAAATTTCTAATTCTTTTGTAATAAAATCTATTTCTCTTTCCAAAGAATCATTACTATTTAAAACAAAATCTAATTTTGAGGATAAAAACTCATTTTTCTTCAAAATCATCACAATCATTTTTATTTCTCAAAATTTTATTTTCATTTAAAACAAGTTCAAGTTGAGATTTTAATGAATCCCTTTCATCCAAAATCTCATCTTTCTCTTGCAAAACAATGTTAAGTCTAGAATGCAAACTTTTATTTTCTTTTTCAATTCCTAGACTTTTCTTTTTCAAAACTTTATATTTTTCAAATAATTTTTCACACACAATAGATAGTTCTTCATTTAAAGCATGAGCATCATAATCCTCACATGAAGAACTAGAGCAATCATCACTATCTAAGTGGGTTTCCGAGTGTACCTCAAGGGAGTCATTCCCTTGGACCGTATAGCATTGTTGTGGCTCGGATTCATCTCCACTAGATTCTTCCTCCGGTTGGATTGGCAATTAAAGCTTGGAGGTGGTGGTTGTTGTCAACAAATTCCACACTACAAAGGCGGAATCAAAGTTAGAAACATGCATAAGATATTCTTTAGGCAATGTGCTTCTAATGGCCTCAAGGGCTTGTGCATTGGCCCCTATATGCTTGCTATCACTAAGGTAGGATTCCTTGGTAATGGCAAGATGAACCTTATAACCTAGGGTTTGTAGATAAATGGCCATCCTAGTCTTCCAAACAACAATGTTGGAAGGGTCAAAACTAGGTGGGGTCATGAAGTCCATGGTATAAACTATATGAGTGTGCAAACAAGCAAATGCAAACAAGATTAGCAATTAAATGGATCTCACTCCTAGGATGTTAAGCCTAAGTATCAGGAGCACTAGCTCTGATACCAATTGAAAAACACCTAGAGGGGGGGGTGAATAGGTGTAAATGCTAATCTAGGAACTAAATGCGCTAAATGCGGAAGCTAATGCAAATTTTGCAACACACTTAGTACAATCAACAAGTGTAGCCGAATTCCCCGTGAAGGGCTCTGGACTAACTCCTCTTGATTCCCCTTGAATAGGTTGAGGTGCTATGTGAAACTCTTGTTGATTAAGTACAAGTGAGGCACACACAAACAACCAAGCATATAAGATGATATATCAATATGAATATATGCAAGGCACAAATGCAAGCAATAAGATATGAATGAATGAATGATGCTTTGCACAAAATAAAGAGAGAGAGTTGAGAGATATTGGATCAAACGCAAACACAAGGATATGTTTCGAGGTTCGAGCCTCTAGCTCTACATCCCCGCCTACACCACCGTGTAGGATTTCCAATCCACTATCTCCCACCGAGGGAACCTCTACCGAAGAGGATTTGTTACAACAAGGGAGTACCGAACTCCTCTCTCAAACACCGCCTCACAACCGAGGGGTAGGCCCGTAGCCAAACAACAACCAACGCCTCTACCGAAGAGGGTTACAAACCAAACTCCACCTCTCACTAGAGGGAGCAAACCAATCACCCGATCACCTCTACCAAAGAGGGATACAAAAAGAACAAGGGTGTTTACAACAAGTGGTTACAAAGACCACAAACTCAATCTCTCTTTCTTTTTCTCTTTTCCACAAAAACAAATGATCCTAAATAGATTAGGATAGAGGATAGCTCAAGTGTGGAAAAACTAAGTGTTTTGATCAAAGAAATTCTCTTGGGAAAACACCAAAAATGATATAGAAATTTTAGCTCAAAAACAATTCCTAAAACCTAATTTCTTTGAAATAAAACAAAACACTTAAAACAAATGAATGAAGCTTTTTGGCACTTAAAACTCTTTTGAAAACTGTTGAAAAATACTTGAATATCAGAGAAATTTTGGCTCTCAAAATCTTGCTAAAAAACATGAAGAGATGGGGTATTTATAGCCCCATCAGAAAACTAGCCGTTAGGCTGATCTGGCAGCCTGACAGGCTGCCGGTCGGCTGGCCCGGCCGACCGCCAACGGTCTGAAATATGACCGTTGGGCAGACCCGGTCGACCGGCACGGTCGACCCAAACAAACAGAGAGCACTGCTCTCAGACCCGGTCGACCCTGACGGTCGACCGTCCCTGTGTCTGCTAAACGTGCACAATCTGTGCACGTCGGTCGACCGGCCCGGTCGACCGACTTCATCCCAAGTCGACTTGGTCAGAAGACTAGTCGACTGGTTGAAGCCTGGAACAGAAAACTGGGTCAGAAAAACAGTTTAAAAATATTTTGAAAAATCTTTTAACACTTCTAAAAATCACCAAAAATAGTTTTATCATTTTGCATTGATATATAAACATGTGGTAAAAGGTTTAGCTCAAATATTAATCAATGTGAACTATTTTTGTGTTTTATCATTTTTACCAAAAACCAAAACATGTATTTTTATCAAAGTTGATTTTTCAATAGGAAATCTGATTTTCCTAAAAACTCATGAATAGACATATCAAAATAAGTTTGTTTAAAAGTTAAGCATACATGTATAGAATGAAACAACTATACATCTATCAATTAAACTTGTTTTGATCAACTATTCATGAAAACCAAAAACCAAACATAAAACGTGTGTGTTTGTGCACTTGAGCATATCAACTATACTAAGCTTTACAAATAGATCTAAACACACTAACTAAACTAGGATACCTAAGTCTTCTTGATGACCTTCCATCTTCAAGGCGACTTGGTCCAAACTCCGTGATCCATGAGCTAGGCAAGGTATGATCTTGATGCTTGAGCCCTGGATTCACCATGAAAAGCTTCTAAACTCGTTGAAGCTAATCACCAACTAATATCTTGTTTAAAGATCTGAAATTGAAACAACACAAGATTATTAGTAAGCATAACTACATGAGTTAATCATCATCAAAACTAGGGTGGAAGGCCTTTGGGCCAACAGATCATTAGTACCATAACTACATGAGTTGATCATCATCAAAACTAGAGTGATAGGCCTTTGGGCCAACAAAGATATGTGTACTAAAATTCACACCTCATGTGTTTGATCTAGATGTGGGCTCTCACAAAACGTGAGAGGGTTGGTGCTTTGGTGGTGGATGCATGTGGAGCTTGATGATGCATCACTATCAAGAAAGTTAGGTGAGAGGACCACCATGCTTTGGAGACTTAGAGAATAGTTCATATAGTTTGATAACTATTTCTAAACTCCTATTTTAGTTTACATGCTTTTACATTAATTATTTTTTTTGCATGTTTTGTTTTTAATGCTCATTATGTTAAATGCAATGTTATTAGACATGTGATATACGTAGATAGTCTTTGAGATACACCCATGTTCATATAGATTCATATTTTTTTGTTCTCACTATTGTTTAACTACTATGTATATATTAGTTTTAAAACCACGCATTTAGACTGATGATCATGTTTGTTTTATATTTCATATGGTGATTACTTATTTAGATGTAGTTTTTGTTAAAACTTGTGTTTATACTTGTACAAGTAATGAGCTACACTTGATTATTGTGTGTTGTGCTTCATTGCTCATTTGCACTCATTACATGTACTTGTATAACATACATATACCTTGAAGTTTATTTAGTTTTAATAAAAAATAAATTTTTACGATTTTTATACATTTTGATATTTTGAGCTTTATTGCTTATTTTCATGAATATGCTATTCACATGATTCTCGTGAACTCACATTTCTTTTGTTTACTCATGACTTTATTTTCATGAGCATTTATGAGCTTTAAAATTTTGAGTATTAACTCATGTGTATTTAGCATGCTTCATGGGTTATATGATATGTTTCATGTTTGAAGGATCTTTAACTAGTTTTTTAAAAATTAATTTATACTAGTTATTTGTTCTTCATTAGGTAGTGTTTTCAATCTATAGTTATTTTTAAATCTTATTTTTGAAAACTTTTACCCTTGAAGGGCGGATAGTTGGGCGACCATGCCTTGTATGCCTTATGACTATCTTTGATTATGTGCATGAATAGGGTGGTAATTATGAGTTATACACATGATCTTCATGAAATTTTATTTTTGTATACTCATATGTGTTTTCTATATATGTATGCCCCAAATTTCAAGTGATATTTTCATACATACATATATATGATTTTATTGTACTTACTTTATAATGCCTTTACATATTTTTAAAGCACAAACTGTTTATGCTAAGCTTGATTTTATCCTAAATATTAATTGGTATTTTTTTAAGCTTATGCATTAATTTCAATTGGCATTTGTTTGGTATAAAAATATATTTCATGCTTTATCTTACAATTGGTATCAAAAACTTACAATTAATTACAATTGGTATCAAAATTTACAACTGGTATCAAAATTTATTTGGTTGACTTCAAGAAATTTCAAAATTTTATTTTAAGTATTATCAAAAAATTTCAAAATTTGTTGATATGTATTGCCTATATGCAAGGGGAGCTTAACATCTCCGCTTATGCAATATTATGCTTTATGTGGGTTAGGGTCTAGTCATCCCTTCTCTATGTAATGCATGTATGCAGGGAAGATAACTTAACATCTTTCCTCTTCATGAATGTATATCGCATATACATCTTTACTGTTTGTTTATCTTCACCTCTTTGTTGATGAATTGACAAAAAGGGGGAGAAGAATTAGAAAGTTAATATTTGTATATTTAATATTTGTTATTTATGCATATATTTGTATTTAGTTTATAAGCCTTCATTAAATATCCTTATGTTTATTTGCCATGCATGAGTTAAGGGAGAGTTTCTTTGAAGTTTATCTTTAATATATGCATATATAGCTCGATGAGTTTTGTCATCATAAAAAACGGGGAGATTATTGGTTTAAAGGCCCATCACCCTAGTTTTGATGATGATTAACTCATGTAGTTATAGTACTAATGCTCTTGTGCTCATTTAGTTTCAGATTTTTAGTCAAGATCTTAATAGGTGTTTAGCTTCAACAAAAGATTCGAAGTCAAGTTTTGAAGCTAGCACGTGTTGATTCAAAAGCTTGCGCGTCAAAATCGCATCAAACACTCAAAGGAGAGTATAGCTCATGGATCAAGTTTGACTAAGTCAAAATGGAGAAATTTTTCAAGAGAAGATTTTCAAGACTTATGTCATATTTGTAAGTATTAAATTTTATTTTAAAATAAAATGTAAAGGAATTAGTTGTGGAATACTCAAGCTTACACGCACACATGCACATACAAAGTTTAGTTTTCAAAAAATACGATTTTTGTTTTGAGCTCTAAATTCTATGCCTTAAAAATAGTTCACATGTTTGTAATATGTGTTGATTTTTGATCACACATTTTTGCACTTCAAAGTATTTTAATGAACTTATTTTTGTGAATTTTATGAAATTTAAGATGTATTTTAAAAAGTTGTTAAAACTGTTTTTGGGCTGCTTGCGGTCAACCGACCGATCGACCGAAACGTGCACAAGAGTGCACAAGCCCATATGATTTGATCTTGGTCAGCCGACTGGTCGACCTAGTAGATATCAGCCGTCCAACCAGTTGACTGACTTAGTTTGCAGAGCTCTCGGGTTTTCTCGGTCGACCGAGCGGCCGACCGTTCTGCTGATCTGCTCGACACCCCTATAATTTTCTAGCCATAAATTTTTATTCTTATATTCAATCAACATGATTTAAATTCCATTTCAAAAATTTCAGGGCTACATTTCTTATTCAAAAATTATTTTTTGATTCAAATGTTAAAGATGTCAAATATTGAGTTGAAATCTGTTCTTGTTCTGAAAATAGTTTACAGTTTCTTGTTTGACAACTTTTTAGTATTTTGTTGATAACTTTCTACTCTGAAATGATATTGATTTGATTTAAGTGATTAGAAAGAAGACTTAAAGATCTACAAATTCTTCCTATATACTTATTTCCAAATTCTGACGTTTTAGGCCACAAAACTATGCTCAAATTTTACCTATTGCACAGTTTGAGTCTAAGGTCGGTCAACTGCCAAACTCCAATGGTCAGAAATTTGACCGTTGGTTAGTAGACCGGGCAGTCTACCGACAGGCTATTCTGGCCAGATTTTGAGCCATAGCTCCTAGTTTTTAATCTTGTAACGCCCCGATCCTGCGGGTACGGAGACGTTACTGCGACGTATATACGCAGGTCAGAAATACCCTCACGTATATACGCTAAGCATCAGTACAGGCAAGAATCAGAGTACGGAAGCAAGTGGTGCATTATACATTCCAACACATGAGTACAATTACAAAGTTATCACCAGAGGTGATAAATATTACAATAATATTACATCACCTGATAGGCGCAAATGCGAGAATACAAAGAGATGTACATATATGAACAGTACAAAAGGCACTCACGAGTTTACAAAAGGAAAACTCGAGAGGCACACAGGGGGGCTTGGAAGGATAGAGCTTCAGACGGTTTGCTGAGGATCCATACTTCAGCTGCGCCACTCTGATCAGCAACTGGGGAAAATCCACACGCTCCAAGCTCCAAGACCTGGACATGAGAATCCAGGGGAGTCAGATAAAACTCCCCAGGCGAGTGGTGATGCAAAAGCCAGATGGCGTGCTGAGATAAGTACAAGTGTATCGATAAAACCGAATTATAAACATGCATTGAAAACCGTGCCGTGAGCAGAAGCATGTAAGCAAGTAGATGTTAGACAGGGAGTACTCAGGGTATGATAAGATAAGAACAGGAGACTGGGGGATTAGAAGACAAGGGATAAAGCAGGGTATGAGCAGCTAACATAATAACAATAACAAAATCGGAAATCCGATGTAAAATCCAGTACAAGCAAATATGGCGAGGCATATCACAGATTCATAGCCGTCTAAGTTGCAGGCTTCAGTATGCGTCCCATTCCACATACTTCCACTTACAACTTAAAGAGCAGGTTATTATCTTGACACTTTATTATTACTCGTCTTACCCTGATGTCTAGATATGTGAACTAGCGTCCCAGCATACATAGATCCACATCTGAGTAAAGCAAGGTTGTTATTTGGAAACCAGCGGGGGTATCAACGAACTATGTTTACAGTGGGTCCCGTACATGCCCGGGACCACGACCCAGGACGTTCCATCGCTGGTGTATGGAACCGGCCGCAAGGCCTACAGGAGGGTCTTATAGAATGCCCTTGTCAAGATGGTACCAAGAAGGAGGGAGCCAGCACTCCCCTCGGTCGCCTGGAGGCCCACAGGTCAGACCGAAAATTTTAGTTGCACAACATGCCTAGTACCACTGTAAACACGAACACATATTGATAGCCGCAAGTTTCCCCCGACCCGATGCAAGTTGTCCAGTTTTATGGTTTATTAGATGATTATCAGATTCCGGGAATGAGCAGGAACAAGTCAGGAATATCAGGAATACATGTATATCAGGAGTACTGGTTCGTACTATAATGTATCAAGATGTGTAACAGGAGTACAGTTTGTACTATCAAGATGTCAAGTCATCGTTCCCATTATCGTGATAATCATGAGAGTCAAGTATATCATGCCGGGTGTCAAGTGATAGCATGACAGGAGGATGATATTTGGCAGGTGACCAATCATGTCAAGAGATTGATATTAGTCTAGTGGCAAGTCATATCATAACAAGAGGTCTTGCCAAGTGGTAGCATGTCCGATGTTAGGTGATAACAAATCAGTTGTCAAGTGATATACATGTGTTAAATAGTATCATGTAAATGACAAGTATGAAGTAGTGGCATGTAGTAAAGCAGTAGCTGAGCACAGCCAAGCGGAGCTGAGCAAGCTGGAAATACAGACAGCAAACAGGATTTAACCCTGGAGCGTCTGGCAAGGTTACTGGGACAACTCGGCTTAAAGTGCGAGTGGAAAATCCGGCAGCATCTCGCTTAGACGAATCTAGTGGTAAAGCGCTGAACGCTGATCATGATAACCAGGCGGAGCTGAAGACCTGACGGTCCCAATCACTTCCCTTTCGAGATAGTGAGTGACCGGAGGCTGAACTGAGAAACCTGACGGTCCCAATCACCTCTCTTTCGAGATAGTGAGTGACCGGAGGCTGAACTGAGAAACCTGACGGTCCTAATCACCTCTCTTTCGAGATAGTGAGTGACCGGAGGCTGAACTGAGAAACCTGACGGTCCCAATCACCTCTCTTTCGAGATAGTGAGTGACCGGAGGTTAAAGGGTCCGGGTCCGCTCGGGGTTTAAGCGCACTCACGGCGGCTAACAGCCATCCCAGGAGTGGGCAGAAACCCAGAGTCGGCACAAGAGTACCTGCAATGTTAGTACCACATGAATAAGAATTAACTACCATAATACAAGCATTCGTCACAGAGCAATACATGTCCAGATATTGGCACTCGGCCATACACAAATACAGGGACTCAGCCCAATACATAATACATGAAAACATAGAGTAAAACACATGTCGACCCGACGAAGCGGGGAAACCCAAATGGAGGCGAGAGCGAGAACACTCGCCTAAATCACCAGAAAGCCGAAAAGTCTAGAATCCATGGAACTCGCACACGCGCCATAAATATAATAGTATATAAATGTTTAGAGGGAGAAAGTGAAGAGGAGAGAGAAAGAGTTAGAGGGAGGAAGAGGGAGAAACCTAGAGAGAGAAAGAGACACAGGGAGACGCGGGTTTAGAGAGTGAGGCGCGGGGGATTGCAGACGCGGGAGCCGCGTCGCGGGATTAGCAAACGCAGGAATCACAGACGCGAGAGTCGCGTAGCGTAGGAGTCACAAACGCGGGGTTCGAGTCCCGCGTTCAAATCAGGACGCGAGGAGAACACAGACGCGGTCGTGGGTCCCGCGTCGCGTTAGAACGAGGTGAACACAGACGCGATCATTAACTCCGCGTCGTGTTATCACGAGACGGACACGGACGCGGGCCTAGACTCCGCGTTGCGTCGATACAAGAACGCGAAGGCCGCGTTGAACAGATGCCAAGAACGCGAAGATCCGCGTTAAGGGGTCGCCCGCACGCGGGGGTGAGATCCGCGTCAGCAAATAATAAAGAGGAGGGAGAGGTCTAGAGTGAGTGAGAGACACAGAGAGAGAGAGAGAGTAGAGAGAGGGAGGACAGGAGAGAGAGGGAGAGTGAGAATAGGAGAGAGAGAGAGAGAGAGCCAGGGAGAGAGAGAGAGAGAGGACTCAGGAGAGAGAAACAGAGAGAAGGGGGCTGTTGCCCCCCTCTCACAGCACACAGCGCACCCCCTCTGGGGGCGCTCGGCCTGGCCGCCGGCCAGGTGGCGGCGCCGGCGGCGCCGGCCACCGGCAGAAAGAGGGGGCAGTTGCCCCCTCAACAGAAAAGGGAGGGGGCTGTGCCCCCTCCAGCAAAGGAAAAGAGAGGGGGGCTATTGCCCCCCTCTCAGGCCACGCACAGGGGGCCCCGGGTGGCCCCCTGGTCGCCCACGGCCGCCGGCCACCGCCGGCGGCTCACAGAATTGGGGTGGCGCCGGCCACCCCAAGGAGAAGAAGGAGGGGTCTGCTGCCCCCTCCACAACAGCCCCGGCCAGGCCTCCTGGCCTGGCCGTGGCTCACCCAGGCCGGCGCCGGCGGCCCTCCAGTGGCCGCCGGCGGGCGAAAAGAAAAGAATAGAAAGAGGGAGAAGGGAAAGAAGAGGGAAAGGAAAAAGAAAGAAGAGGAAAGAAAGGAAAAGAAAAGAGGAGGGAGGAGGAGGAGGCTCGCCGGAGTAGGGATGAGGCCTCCCTCGCCGGCGACGCGGCCGGAGGCCGGTGGGGGTCTTGCTTGGGCGTCGGCCTCCATGGGGAAGAAGGAAAAGAAGAAGAAGAGAGAAGAGAAGGGAGAAAAGAAAAGATAAGGAAAAAGAAAAAGAAAAAGAAAAGAAAAGAAAAAGAAGAGAGATGTGATGGGGTGAAGGGATTGATGGGAAAGGGGTAGGTGGTGCCCACGTGGAGGGGAGTGGGCTGGATCAGTGGAGGGAAAGAAAAGGAAAGAAAGAAAGAAAAGAATGGATTGGGAAGAAAATAATAATATTATAATATGGCCGCGAAATATCGACTGTTCCGGAAAAATCCCCAAAAATACCCAGAGGTAGAAAACGTCATCCTGAGGAATAATATGAAATCAGTTTTCAGAAATAAAATCCCGTTTTTAAATTAAAAATCCGGAAGTCAACCGCCGATACCGGTCTACACCGGGTCGGCCAGATTTTGATAAATTCTGAAAAATCCCAGAAAATGTATTAAAGGATAAAATATGATTTTAAGAAGTAAAGTGAAAGCAGAATTTAGAAATTCAATTCTAATTGTAAACTAAAAATCCTGGAATCAACCAGCGATACTGGCCGATACCGAATCCGGTGGAATTTTCATAAATTCATAAAATCCTCAGAAAAAGTATTTAGATAGGAAATGTGATTTTAAGAAATAATGTAAAAAGGCACTTCTAGTAATTCCAATCCGTTTGTAAATTAAAAGTCCGGGAATCGGTCAGCGGCACTGGTCGACACCGGTTTGAAGATTTTTAACTTAATTCAGGAAAATTCCAGAAAATCATAGAAAATCTAGAATATTGGAAAACGATGTTTAAAACTAAAATTGGTCAAATTGGAATACCAGAATGTCCAAATCGAGCAATACTCTAGGATTGGGCCCTCGGTTCAGATTAGGGCTGACTCCGAGTCCACGAATCCAAATCCAAGGCAAAACGTTCTTATAAATAATTCATAATACAAAACAAATACAAGAAGTAAATCGAAAAATACGATCAAAAAATCTGAATACGCAACTAAGTACGTATTCTGAGAGCGGGGTGTTACAATCCATCCACCTTACAAAAAATTGCGTCCTTACAATTTCGATAAGGGGTAAATTGAACACAAGGAGGATAAGGTGGAATTTATACCAATTAAGATATGAAACACTTTAGGTAGGGCTCTCAAGTTGGCTGAATAACAATCGGGATATAGATAACTTCTGTACTTCCGACTGTATAAATCTTCGAACAATGCCGAATAATACTGACTGATAACACAGCTTTGCAATAGAATTCCCGCTGTACTGCATACTCAATGTCGTTCCAAGAATGAGCCAGAATACCAAAGATAAAGAAAACCCCTGATAGTCCTGAGCATAATAAAGAAGACCGATAATTGAGAATTTCGAATACCAAGCATCGATCACCCTGAAAGATATAGTCGAGAATATAGAATACCCGTAGAGAATCCCGACAACTGACTTCTGAAAGATAACCCAATCGGGATCAATCCTGAGAAAACCCGAGCTTCATAGAGTTGGCCGAAGGGATCATATCATAGCTCACTCAGAACCAGCCGCTACCTCTCTAGTCTATTCATATCTTAAGTTGGTATAAAGGCTTCGAAAAATCAAAACAGGGAAAGATGGAAGGGACTAGGAATCGAAGAAAGGATGATCAAGAAAATAGATAACTCTGTACTTGTAGTTGGAGTGTATAACCAGGACTCATGCATTCCAGTTGCAAATTTCTTTACCATTAATGTGCCGTCTGGACGTACTGAGAATGTAGAGCCTAGGCTCTGATACCACCCTGTAACGCCCCGATCCTGCGGGTACGGAGACGTTACTGCGACCTATATACGCAGGTCAGAAATACCCTCACGTATATACGCTAAGCATCAGTACAGGCAAGAATCAAAGTACGGAAGCAAGTGGTGCATTATACATTCCAACACATGAGTACAATTACAAAGTTATCACCAGAGGTGATAAATATTACAATAATATTACATCACCTGATAGGCGCAAATGCGAGAATACAAAGAGATGTACATATATGAACAGTACAAAAGGCACTCACGAGTTTACAAAAGGAAAACTTGAGAGGCACACAGGGGGGCCTGGAAGGATAGAGCTTCAGACGGTTTGCTGAGGATCCATACTTCAGCTGCGCCACTCTGATCAGCAACTGGAGGAAATCCACACGCTCCAAGCTCCAACACCTGGACATGAGAATCCAGGGGAGTCAGATGAAACTCCCCAGGCGAGTGGTGATGCAAAAGCCAGATGGCGTGCTGAGATAAGTACAAGTGTATCGATAAAACCGAATTATAAACATGCATTGAAAACCGTGCCGTGAGCAGAAGCATGTAAGCAAGTAGATGTTAGACAGGGAGTACTCAGGGTATGATAAGATAAGAATAGGAGACTGGGGGATTAGAAGACAAGGATAAAGCAGGGTATGAGCAGCTAACATAATAACAATAACAAAACCGGAAATCCGATGTAAAATCCAGTACAAGCAAATATGGCGAGGCATATCACAGATTCATAGCCGTCTAAGTTGCAGGCTTCAGTATGCGTCCCATTCCACATACTTCCACTTACAACTTAAAGAGCAGGTTATTATCTTGACACTTTATTATTACTCGTCTTACCCTGATGTCTAGATATGTGAACTAGCGTCCCAGCACACATAGATCCACATCTGAGTAAAGCAAGGTTGTTATTTGGAAACCAGCGGGGGTATCAACGAACTATGTTTACAGTGGGTCCCGTACATGCCCGGGACCACGACCCAGGACGTTCCATCGCTGGTGTATGGAACCGGCCGCAAGGCCTACAGGAGGGTCTTATAGAATGCCCTTGTCAAGATGGTACCAAGAAGGAGGGAGCCAGCACTCCCCTCGGTCGCCTGGAGGCCCACAGGTCAGACCGAAAATTTTAGTTGCACAACATGCCTAGTACCACTGTAAACACGAACACATATTGATAGCCGCAAGTTTCCCCCGACCCGATGCAAGTTGTCCAGTTTTATGATTTATTAGATGATTATCAGATTCCGGGAATGAGCAGGAACAAGTCAGGAATATCAGGAATACATGTATATCAGGAGTACTGGTTCGTACTATAATGTATCAAGATGTGTAACAGGAGTACAGTTTGTACTATCAAGATGTCAAGTCATCGTTCCCATTATCGTGATAATCATGAGAGTCAAGTATATCATGCCGGGTGTCAAGTGATAGCATGACAGGAGGATGATATTTGGCAGGTGACCAATCATGTCAAGAGATTGATATTAGTCTAGTGGCAAGTCATATCATAACAAGAGGTCTTGCCAAGTGGTAGCATGTCCGATGTTAGGTGATAACAAATCAGTTGTCAGGTGATATACATGTGTTAATAGTATCATGTAAATGACAAGTATGAAGTAGTGGCATGTATTAAAGCAGTAGCTGAGCACAGCCAAGCGGAGCTGAGCAAGCTGGAAATACAGACAGCAAACAGGATTTAACCCTGGAGCGTCTGTCAAGGTTATCGGGACAACTCGACTTAAAGTGCGAGTGGAAAATCCGGCAGCATCTCGCTTAGACGAATCTAGTGGTAAAGCGCTGAACGCTGATCATGATAACCAGGCGGAGCTGAAGACCTGACGGTCCCAATCACTTCCCTTTCGAGATAGTGAGTGACCGGAGGCTGAACTAAGAAACCTGACGGTCCCAATCACCTCTCTTTCGAGATAGTGAGTGACCGGAGGCTGAACTGAGAAACCTGACGGTCCCAATCACCTCTCTTTCGAGATAGTGAGTGACCGGAGGCTGAACTGAGAAACCTGACGGTCCCAATCACCTCTCTTTCGAGATAGTGAGTGACCGGAGATTAAAGGGTCCGGGTCCGCTCGGGGTTTAAGCGCACTCACGGCGGCTAACAGCCATCCCAGGAGTGGGCAGAAACCCAGAGTCGGCACAAGAGTACCTGCAATGTTAGTACCACATGAATAAGAATTAACTACCATAATACAAGCATTCGTCACAGAGCAATACATGTCCAGATATTGGCACTCGGCCATACACAAATACAGGGACTCAGCCCAATACATAATACATGAAAACATGGAGTAAAACACATGTCGACCCGACGAAGCGGGGAAACCCAAATGGAGGCGAGAGCGAGAACACTCGCCTAAATCACCGAAAAGCCGAAAAGTCTGGAATCCATGGAACTCGCGCACGCGCCATAAATATAATAATATATAAATGTTTAGAGGGAGAAAGTGAAGAGGAGAGAGAAAGAGTTAAAGGGAGGAAGAGGGAGAAACCTAGAGAGAGAAAGAGACACAGGGAGACGCGGGTTTAGAGAGTGAGGCGCGGGGGATTGCACACGCGGGAGCCGCGTCGCGGGATTAGCTAACGCAGGAATCACAGACGCGAGAGTCGCGTAGCGTAGGAGTCACAAACGCGGGGTTCGAGTCCCGCGTTCAAATCAGGACGCGAGGAGAACGCAGACGCGGTCGTGGGTCCCGCGTCGCGTTAGAACGAGGTGAACACAGACGCGGTCATTAACTCCGCGTCGTGTTATCACGAGAGGGACACGGACGCGGGCCTAGACTCCGCGTTGCGTCGATACAAGAACGCGAAGGCCGCGTTGAACAGATGCCAAGAACGCGAAGATCCGCGTTAAGGGGTCGCCCGCACGCGGGGGTGAGATCCGCGTCAGCAAATAATAAAGAGGAGGGAGAGGTCTAGAGTGAGTGAGAGACACAGAGAGAGAGAGTAGAGAGAGGGAGGACAGGAGAGAGAGGGAGAGTGAGAATAGGAGAGAGAGAGAGAGAACCAGGGAGAGAGAGAGAGAACCAGGGAGAGAGAGAGGACTCAGGAGAGAGAAACAGAGAGAAGGGGGGCTGTTGCCCCCCTCTCACAGCACACAGCGTCCCCCTCTGGGGGCGCTCGGCTTGGCCGCCGGCCACCGGCAAAAAGAGGGGGCAGTTGCCCCCTCAACAGAAAAAGGAGGGGGCTGTGCCCCCCTCCAGCAAAGGAAAAGAGAGGGGGGCTATTGCCCCCCTCTCAGGCCACGCACAGGGGGCCCCGGGTGGCCCCCTGGTCGCCCACGGCCGCCGGCCACCGCCGGCGGCGCACAGAATTGGGGTGGCGCCGGCCACCCCAAGGAGAAGAAGGAGGGGGCTGCTGCCCCCTCCACAACAGCCCCGGCCAGGCCTCCTGGCCTGGCCGTGGCTCACCCAGGCCGGCGCCGGCAGCCCTCCAGTGGCCGCCGGCGGGCGAAAAGAAAAGAACAGAAAGAGGGAGAAGGGAAAGAAGAGGGAAAGGAAAAGAAAGAAGAGGAAAGAAAGGAAAAGAAAAGAGGAGGGAGGAGGAGGCTCGTCGGAGTAGGGATGAGGCCTCCCTCGCCGGCGACGCGGCCGGAGGCCGGTTGGGGTCTTTCTTGGGCGTCGGCCTCCATGGGGAAGAAGGAAAAGAAGAAGAAGGGAGAAGAGAAGGGAGAAAAGAAAAGATAAGGAAAAAGAAAAAGAAAGAGAAAAGAAAAGAAAAGAAAAAGAAGAGAGATGTGATGGGGTGAAGGGATTGATGGGAAAGGGGTAGGTGGCGCCCACGTGGAGGGGAGTGGGCTGGATCAGTGGAGGGAAAGAAAAGGAAAGAAAGAAAGAAAAGAATGGATTGGGAAGAAAATAATAATATTATAATATGGCCGCGAAATATCGACTGTTCCGGAAAAATCCCCAAAAATACCCAGAGGTAGAAAACGTCATCCTGAGAAATAATATGAAATCAGTTTTCAGAAATAAAATCCCGTTTTCAAATTAAAAATCCGGAAGTCAACCGCCGATACCGGTCTACACCGGGTCGGCCAGATTTTGATAAATTCCGAAAAATCTCAGAAAATGTATTAAAGAATAAAATATGATTTTAAGAAGTAAAGTGAAAGCGGAATTTAGAAATTCAATTTCAATTGTAAACTAAAAATCCTGGAATCAACCAGCGATACTGGCCGATACCGAATCCGGTGGAATTTTCATAAATTCATAAAATCCTCAGAAAAAGTATTTAGATAGGAAATGTGATTTTAAGAAATAATGTAAAAAGACACTTCTAGTAATTCTAATCCGTTTGTAAATTAAAAGTCCGGGAATCGGTCAGCGGCACTGGTCGACACCGGTTTTGAAGATTTTCAACTTAATTCAGGAAAATTCCAGAAAATCATAGAAATCTAGAATATTGGAAAACGATGTTTAAAACTGAAATCGGTCAAATCGAAATACCAGAATGTCCAAATCGAGTAATACTCTAGGATCGGGCCCTCGGTTCAGATTAGGGCTGACTCCGAGTCCACGAATCCAAATCCAAGGCAAAACGTTCATATAAATAATTCATAATACAAAACAAATACAAGAAGTAAATCGAAAAATACGATCGAAAAATCTGAATACGCAACTAAGTACGTATTCTGGGAGCGGGGTGTTACAAATCTCATATAAATAAGGGATCTTTTGGCCTGTTTTATGCAAGATTTTTGTAAAGTTTTCAAGAGCCATTTTCCCATCTCCAACAGAAGTCTTTCAACAAGTTTTTAGGCTAAACTTTCATATCAAAGGAGTGTTTATCAAGAGTGATTTTCTTGAGTTTTTCAAAAGCTTCTCTTTGAGTTTTCAATTCCACTTCTATCTTGTTTTTCTCACACAAGCTTGAGCTTCTCATAGTCAAATCTATCTTATAAGAGCTTTGTTTGTGAGGGCGTTTGAGGGTGATTAAGTGTTGAGATCACCAAGGGTTCCACCTTCTATTTTGTGAAGTTGTAGAGGTGCGCCCTCAGTGAACTTGTGGGTTCATGTTGTATTTTTCTTGCAGGAACAAATGAGAGACTTGCGGGTCTAAGAGTTCTTGAGGGAGCTCGATGTAGGTATTGCAGCACTGAGTGATCTTGCAGGATCATTTTAATGGAAATCTTTCATACTGTTGAAGGCGTGGACGTAGAGCAAGTGTGCTCGAACCTCGAAACAAATCTCCCGTGTTTTTGATTGCTCATCTCTCTCTCTCTCTCTCACTTGTGTTTATATCTTGTATGCGTTTATTGTTTATATCTATTACTTGCTTGATATTCCTTGTGCTTAATTGATATATGTATGGGATTATTTGCTCACACTTCTATTCAACCAAGAGAGCCATAGTGGCACCTCAACTCTTAATTTAGAAAAATTTTGAGGAGATAGTCCAGAGCGCTTCGCTGGGAATTCAGCTACACTCTTTGGTTATACGTTGTGTGTTAGCTTATTGTTTTTAGTTTGCATAAATAATTTTAATTCCATATTAGTTTTGCATTTGATTAGCTTGTCACTTATTCACCCCCTCTAGGTGACCTACAGTGATGCGACCTCGACAAACTTATGGGTTCATGTTGTGTTATTCTTACAGGAAAAAGTGAGGGACTTGCGGATCCAAGAGCTCGTGAGGGAGCTCGTTGTAGGTGTTGCAGAACCGAGTGATCTTAAGGGATCATTATAGTGGAAATTCTTCATAGTATTGAAGGCGGGGACGTAAAGCAAGTGTGCTCGAACCTCGAAACAATTCTCTCATGTTTGCAATTGCTCATTCTCTCTCACTTATGTTTTTATATCTTGCATGCTTATATTGTTCATATCTTTATATGCTTGATATACTTGTGCTTAATTGTTATATGTTTGGGATTGTTTGCTCACACTTGTATTCAATCAAGAGAGGCATAGTGACACCTCAACTCTTAATCTAAAGGAATCTTGAGGAGATAGTTCAGAGCCCGTCACCGAAAATTCGGTTACACTCTTGTGTTATACTTTGTGTGTTTGCATAATAGCTTTAGTTTGCAAAATTAGTTTTAATTCCGTATTTGTTTTGCAATAGATTAGCTAGTCACCTATTCAGCCCCCCTCTAGGTGATTTACAATTGGTATCAGAGCTTGATGTTTTTGATTTGGGTCTAACAACCTTGAGTTAAAGATCATATTTTAGCTAATCACAATATTTTGTTTACACACATATGGATTTCATGACACTTCCCTTGTTTGACATTCTTGACTTTCAAAATTGGAAAGTTAAGATGTCTATATATCATCTTAAGGCTTTAGGAATTCATGTCTATTTTTTCACTATTAAGGATTCATATTTTATTAATGGAAAACATCTTGAGGCTAATGCAAAATCCCTTTATGCTTTAAAGAGTACCCTAAATGATGATTATTTATCTAGGGTGTCTAATGTTGATTCAGTTTTTGTAGTTTGGAACACTCTTTTCTCTCTTGGGGAACAAACGCCAAATCACAAAGAGAGTGACTCAGATGATGGAAGTGATGCTTCCAACACATGCTACATGGTCCAAAGGGATGACCCCCTTGAGGTAAATTCTTAATTCGAGCTAGAAGAAGATATTGACAAGCCTTATGATGAGCTTGCATCTTTTTGTCAAAAACTTCTTAAAAAATATGATTTATTAAAAATTGAAGATGATAAGTTGAAGAAGGAAAACATTTCTTTGTTAAAAGAAAAAGATTCTTTTAAAAATAAATTTGAATGCGTTTCAAAAGAAAATAAATCTTTTAAAAAGAAAATTATTTTGATGGAAAAAGAAAAGGAAATTATTTTAAATAAAAATAACTCTTTGAAAAAGAAAATTGTTTTAAAAGAAAAGGAATATAATTATAAAAGAAAAAGAATGGTATTTCTCATGCTACTATTTCATCACTTCGTATTGATAAAAATGAGATTCATATTTTGAAAAATAGACTTGATTGTTTGGGCTCCACTTTGAGCCAATATGCATTTAAACATAATAAATTGGAATCTATGTTTTGTAAGAAACAAATTCTACACATGAACGCACATCCTACACGGCATACACCTCCGTGAACCATGATCATACCCATTCTCAATTGTATGCTAGAGTGTACACATGTACACATTGTGGCCGAAAATGCCATCTTGCAAGATTTTGCTTTGATAGATTAAATTCTATAAGTTTTGTAAATAAAAATGTTTAGGTTCTCTATAATACTAGCCCCCATGGACCCAAAGTGAAATGCGTACCAAAGTCCCCACCTCTTGTATTTGATATAGGTATGGGCTCTCACAAAACGTGAAAGGGTTGGTGCCTTGGTGGTGGATGCATGTGGAGGTAGATGGACATACTCTATTGATGCATCGCAATCAAGAAAGTTTGGTGGGAAGACTACCATAGTTCGGAGACTTAGAGAATAGTTCATATGGTTTGATAACTATCTCTAACTCCTATTTTAGTTTACATGCTTTTAAAATTGATGATTTTTAGCATGTTTTAATTTTAATGCTCATTATGTTAAATGCAATGTTACTAGACATGTGATATACATATATTGTCTTTGAGATACACTCATATTTATATGGATTCATACTTTTGTGTTCTCACTTTAGTTTAACTACTATGTATATACTAGTTCTAAAACACATGCATTTAGCGTAATGATCATCTTTGTTTTATGTTTCATATAGAGATTACTTTTTTAGATATAGTTTTCGTTAAAACTTGTGTTCATACTTGTACAAGTAATGAGCCACACTTGATTATTTGTACTTCATTGCTCATTTGTACTCATTACATGTACTTGTATAACCTAGTTTTGATGATTCTTATATTTATACTTGTTTTCCCTATTTTTATGCATGTTTAGCTTCATATATATGTTATTTTTGTCTAAAACTAATAGATATACATGTATATCCTTGAGTCACTTGCCTTCATGCAAAATTCTATTATGGACTCGTTTATGTTTGGGATATGTATTTATATTTTTAGTTTTGACAAAACATACATATACCTTGAAGCTTGTTTATTTTTGATGAAAATTTTAGTTTTGATGATTTTCATATTTATTGATAAAAGAATTTTATTTTTGTTTTGAGCTTTATTGATTATTTTCATGAATATGCATTCACATGATTCTTGTACACTTATACTTTTATGTTTACTCATGACTTTGTTTCATGAGCATATTTTTTAGCTTTATAGATCTTGAGTGATAATTTTTGTGTACTTAGCATGCTTCATGGGATATATGATTTGGTTTCATGTTTTGAAGGATCTTCAACTAGTTTTTTAAAAATTACTTTAAACTAGTTATTTATTGGTCACTTGGTAGTGTTTTCAATTTACAACTATTTTCAAATATTATTTTGAAAACTTCTACCCTTAAAGAGCGGTTGGATGGGCGACCATTCCTTGTGTGCCTTAATGACTATCTTTTAATATGTGCATGAAAGGGTGGTAGTTATGAGATATACATGAAAATTTATTTTTGTATACTCATATTTGTTTTCTTATATATGTATACTTCAAATTTCAAGCAGCATTTTCATACATACATATATATGATTTGTTGTGCGAAGATTAAAAATGTTAATTTCTTAAAGTACAATTATTTCACGATAAGCTTGATTTAGTTCTTAATGTCAATTGTTTTTCAATTGATATCATATACAAGCTTTTGCACTATTTCAAAAAAAGGAAAAAGTTCTTTAAAAACTTAAAATAATTGTTGCAACTTAGATTTTGATGTTAACATTTTGTGATGCAGATGCATTGGGCTCTATCTCAAAAGTTTATGATGAGCTCTAATTGCTCAAGACTACTCAAGGATATTGGCTATTTTTTGTGTATTTTTTTATAGAATGTTAAAAGCCTTGATCACACACAATATAGTCATATAGTTGACTTATACCCAAGTCTAGTTGACTAATATATCCTTTAGTCGACTTATTCCTTTATGTAGTCGACTAAGTCTTTTCACAGATATATATCAACTTTCTGTTTCTTTACTGCAAGCAGTATTAGTTGACTTAACTACACTGCTAGTTGACTAATTCAAGTTGTAGTCGACTAACCCTTTCGGTTGGTCGACTAATTATAGTTTCAAGAAACTTATCTTTCTGTGTCAGTCTTGATGTAGTCGACTTGCTTCCTTAACTAGTTGACTAACCCAGACAAAACTTGTTCTATTAGTCGACCAATCTCATATCCTAGTCGAGTATAGACAGTTTCTGACTGTTAAATAGTTATTGTTATTCTGTTGTTTATCCAACGTTCTGATATTCAAATTTGACTTGATAACTTCCCTAAATGACCATTAATTTCAGCTATAAATAGGGATGTTGTCCTAGGATGTTTACACCAATTAAAATCATTAGTTTTCTGTCCAAACTCTGTTGAAAAATTTTGTTTTCAGGAAACTAGTTTTCATTTTCATTTCTTCACACAATTCCTATTTATTGTGAAGAATTCTGAGAGTCCACCTATAAGAGTCCTTGTTCACGATCACATACAAGTTTCAAGGCTTATAGGATATTTTGTAATCATTCAAAGAGAAGGGTTGTACAAGAGTATCTTCTTGGTATTGAGAAGAGTTGTACAAGTTATTATTTTCTTGGTGTAGATAAAAGTTGTACAGATTTGGCAAAGGTTATTTTGTTAAGTGGTGTACAAGGAGTTGATTTTGGGTGTACAAAATCAGGATAAAAAAATCTCAAGCGGGTTGCTTGGAGACTGGACGTAGGACATGAGAATTGAACCAGGATAAATTCTCTTGTGTTTGTGTTTGCATATTTTATGAGATTTATTTTCTTTCTGCAAGTATTTTATTTAATGTTTGTGTTGACATTATTTTTAGATCTTACAATTGGTATCAAAGCCCTGCATATCCGGCCAACACCCTACATACAAGGATGGCAACGGAGTTTCTTTCATCACAATTCAGAGAAGGACATTCTACACAACATCCACTATTGATGATTCAAATTATAACTACTGAAAGTGTAGATAATGATCTACTTGCAATCACTTAACTATGAACTATGGAATATAGTACAAGCACCATACACCAAGCCGACCACCAATTACAATGCATCGAGTGAACAACAAAAGAAATCTGCAAATCTCAATGCCAAAGCAATGAACGCGCTTTTCTGTGCCTTGAACAAGGAAGAATTCAATCATGTGTCAACCGCCAGATCTGCAAATCAAATATGGCAGATTTTACAGGTAACACATGAAGGTACTATAAAGTTAAAGAGTCTAAAATTTCTGTTCTTCTTCACAGGTTTGAACTCTTCAAAACGAAACAATTTTAGAAATGATTATAAGATTCACTGACATTACAAATTCCTTAGTAGCCCTTGAAAAGAAATACACTCAAGTGGAAAAAGTTAGAAAGATTCTTCGTGCACTCACATCAGATTGGGAGAAGAAAATCACTGCAATAGAAGAAGTAAATGATCTCTCAATAATGTCATTAGAAAATCTTGTTGGTAATTTAGTGGCATATGAAGTGTAACTTGAAGATAAGAAAAAGGATGAACAACAACCTCAATCAAAGAAGAAAGTACTTGCCTTCCATACATCCTCAGATATGGACAATTCAGATGATGATGAAGAGGAGATGGTGATTAGTCTCTAATTTTGCATAATTTTCATCACATTCTCATATTTATTTGATATAAAATTCTGCTAATACTTTGCTTGCTTAATTCTAGGTCCATGGTGTGCAAATAAAGAAGAAGACCCTAAACCACCATTTAATGGGTGATTAAAGGCCTACCAAGTAGCCATTGACTTTATGGAGGAGATTTTGTCAGCACAAGACATCAAATCACGAATCCAGGAGATCAAGTGGACATGAGACAGAAGGGGTGGTACGCTGCCCAAACCTTGGCGCGTGCCGCCCTGACATGGCCGCGGAAACGCGGCCAGGGCCGCATTTCTGCGGCCATATGGGCGCGCGCGTGCCCGGGCTTTGGGCCAAGGGTTACCCCCGGCCCCCTTTCCCCTGGTGCCTATAAATACCCCCCAAGGGTCTTCAGTTGGGAGATATCCAGAGCTTTAGCAAGTTGTTGTAATCTTGTTTTTAAGATTGTAGTTATTTTATTTTCCTTCTTCTTCTAGTTTTAGTTTTAGCTATTAGAGTGAAAGAGAGAGAGAGAGAGAGTGTGTACAAGTTGTATTTGAAGGTGACAAGCTAATACAAGTAACTACTTCTCTTTCTTCTTTCTATTTACTTGTGTTTTTCATTTGATTCTACATTCTTGCTTTAGTGTAACTCTCTCTCTTTACCCCTTCTCTTTTGTTGTTTCTTTTATTAAGCATGTCTAACTAACTCTCCTATTACATGCTTACTAACTACTAACCCACTAATCTCTAACAACTTGATTAATAACCCAAATGAGTCAATAGTGTCAAACAAGCCTTGTGCAAATGAGAGCTATGACATCTTAAGACGAGGGTTCTAACTCTAACTTACTTACAAGTATTTACTATCTTATATTTCATACTTAATGGGTTTTTGATGATCTATGAGTTGTGTGAGTTACTTGTTGTTGTAAGTTAGAGATTTTTCTTTAAATTTTGCCGATACTATTAGTGCACTTGTATCTTCCCTTATTCTCACCTTCTATTGGATCTTGATAAGGGAATGTCCAAGTTTTTGCCGTGTTAAGCTAAGTTATAGGAAGAACTTTCACTCGATTTTCATGTGAATAGTTCTTATGCATAAGGGTTAAGCTTGCCTATGATCTATCGTGAGGCTACATCTTCAAGAAGTTAAGGATTAGTGGGATCAATTAGTAGAAAGTTAGCCATGCGCTTTTACCATCTAAAAGAAAAAAATCACTTTTACAAACCAACAAATTATTCTAAAACAATTCTTGAAACCAACTTATTTTCATTCTTTATTTGAAACAAAGAACTTTCTCTTTCTTGAACAAAGAAGCCGCATCAAGCTTTCATCGCTCTCCCTCCTTGTGAATATGACCCGTAGAGCCACTTTACTACTACAGAAGAATCGCAAAAGCAGTAACATCGACCCACATTCCTTCACTTATGTTTGTGCTTGCTTTTTGCCGATCAAATTTTGGCGCCGTTGCCGGGGAGGGAACGACTTTATTGTTCAATACTAAAGATTTTTCTTTATTCTTGTGTGTAGGAGAAGTACCGAGGAGCTTACTATCACGGGAAGCGAAAGTGGTGGCCAAGGATGTTGCACAAGGATTCATTTGCCCTTGAAAAAATTCGTGTAAAAGCGAGTTTTTCCCATTGAAGTACTAACAAACTCGTTTGCAGGGTTGCCGAAAGCCGCTAAAATTGCTTTCTAAATTGTTTAGTTCCATTGAATGCTTCACCCTATACATGTGTAATAAACTCAACAGAAATTCACTTATTGCTTAATTGAAATTTGGATTAGACTTTTGCATTTAGGGCACGTGTCTATTTCAATACATTTCAATTTCTATTAAAGAGTGCTGGAGAAAAGATACGTGTGCATTCATATAGAATAGGACCAACATTTTAGAGTGATTTATTGCTTTGAGTGTTATCTTGTTGTGAATAAACTGTACACTTACACAATTGACATTAAGGGCAAAATCCCAAATAAACAAGATAAGGTGGGGATTTCATCACCCTTTCTTAGCCCAAAAACCATCTCCAAGTGCACTGACACTATCCCAAGCCTTAACTAAAAATTGATAGACGTTGGCCCTAGGGACATCTCGGACTCACTAAGAGATTAACCGAGGTTGAAAATTACAAGAACTATACTCCTGCAAAATCGGTGTCTAAGGAAAGTGGATTGAGAGGCAAAGCCTCGAAAGCTCCGTGGTTTGGCGTAATTAAGGCCCGTGGCTCACGCCCAGATACCTCTCACCGAGTTTTGCCCTTTCCTGGCCGATTAGTTTGTAGTCGAGTTTCTGCAACAACCTCCCCCGGAGAATCGACCAGTTAGGAGTCGTCTAGGTTCAGGTACCTTAGACTAAGGCTTTGTGGTTGTTTTTCTTTCTTTTGTATGTTTTTTATTCTTTTTCGGTTGTTTGTTGTCTTTACGTTATTTGTGGTGTGCTGCATGCAAGAGTGGGTGAGAGATCCTACAACTTCCAGATTAACTAGAAACACTTCTTTACCCTTGCATCCAGAACCTGTGATGGCGTCACTTCAGGACAGGTTTTACCCAATCAGAACCTCTTTACCATTTTGTATAAAGCTGCCTGAGGCAAATGGAAATAATTTTGAATTAAAGCCTCAATTCATCAACACTCTCCCAAAATTTCATGGTTTAGAATCAGAGGACGCATACTTCTTTGTTAGAGAGCTTGAAGAAGTGTGCCTCATGATGTGTATACCCCAGTTAGAAGACGATGCCGTTAGGTTACGTTTCATTTCTTTTTCCCTAAAGGACCTAGCAAAGAAATGGTTGTACAGTTTGGCGGTAGATTCTGTCACGACATGGGATAATTTCGTCAAGGCCTTCTTGAAGAAATTCTACCCAATTCACAAAACTGCCCTCATTAGAAAAAATATCATGCAGTTCAGGCAAGAACCGAGCAAGCCATTTTGGAGATACTTTGAGCGATTCAAAGATCTCCTAGCTTAGTGCCCTCATCATGGTGTGAAACAATGGCGTCAGTACCAGATTCTCTACGATGGCTTAGATTATCAAACGAAAACCTTTTAGAAATCATGTGTCAGGAAGGGTTCTTGCAAAAGGATGAGAACCATGGTTGGGATTTATTTGAGGATTTATTTGAGGAAACCCTGCAATGGGAGCCAGCCTCGAAAAAAAATCAAGGAATTCACAATCTATAGCTTCAAAAAGAGGGCTCCTATCTCTAGAATCATCCATAGCTGCAGAAGCTAAGATTGCAACCCTAATGAGGAGAATAGAGGCTCTAGAGACAAAAGAGCCAGCCAATGTTAACCAATTCAATCCACCACCAATTCACAATTCGGGTTGTTCATACTGTCAGACACCAAACCATGTCTTAAAGAGTGCCCTATTTTTCATGCCTAGCAAGTTCTACTGGAACACCTGAACGCGGCTTACTCATGGCCTCGCACAATCCCTACTCGCAAACATACAATCAAGGTTGGAGGAATCATCCCAATTTCTCCTAGGCCCAGAACAATCCTCCTAGGCCTAATTTCTTCAACAATTTTCACCATCCCAGTCCTCCACCAAATTTCCCCAGTCAAGCTCCATCTTCCTCCTCTCAAAGTTCACCAATGGAAAAGAAATTCAATAAATTAGAGGAGAGCATGGAAGCTTTTATGAAGTCCCAAACCGCTTTCATGCAAAATCAGGGACAAATGCTGAACAACCATTCACAGGCTATATCGAGAATGGAAATGCAGATGAGCCAATTAGCTAGCTCCCTAAGTGAAAGACCAAAGGGTACTTTACCTAGTCAGCCGCTAGTTAACCCAAAAAACTCCAATCAAGCATATGAAATTCAGGATCCGTCGATCAACCAATGCAATGCTGTTCACACACTTTGATCTGGAAAGAAGGTAGACAACCAGGTCTACCAACAGAAAAATTCAGTCCATACTGATCCTACTCCAGCCTCCACCTCTGCTAGTTCCTCCCAATATGCTCCTCAAACATATGACGAGGACAAAGCTGCTGAACAAGTTCATAAGCCTGTAACACCCTTTCCCAATAGGCTTAGGAACAACAATAAGAATATGCACATGGAAAAGATGCTTGAGATGTTTAACCAGGTCAAACTGAATGTACCTCTTCTTGACACTATTCAACAAGTCCCAGCTTATGCCAAATTTCTTAAGGATATATGTACAAAGAAGAGAAAGATAAATGTGCCTAAAAAAGTGTTCTTGGCAACCACTATAAGCGAAATTCTGTCTGGTCCCATTCTGGTAAAATACAAGGATCCCGGATGTCCTACAATTTCCTGCACCATAGGACAGACAGAAATTAGTAGAGCACTTCTTAACCTGGGAGCAAGTATAAACTTGCTACCTCTCTCAGTATACTAGCAACTTGGGTTGGACGAGTTGAGCCCAACCCGACTCACCATTCAGTTAGCGGACCGATCTGTGAAAATCTCCAAGGGGAAATCACAGATGTCCTTATCCGGGTCGGGAATTTCATCTATCCCGTTGACTTCATTGTGCTTGAGACCCAACCTGTGTCCAATCTAAGATTTCAAACTCCAGTCATCTTAGGGCGCCCATTCTTGCTATAACTAATGCCATAATCAACTGTAGGAACAGGGCCATGCGATTGACCTTTGGAGACATGACGAAGGAAGTTAATGTCTTCAATCTTGGAAGATAATCCAGGGATGTCAATGATCAGACGTTTGAGGTCAATTCTATTGAAAATCTGACCAGTGAGCATGAGGAAAGCATGGAGATGGAAATAGAGGCAGAGTTTGATCTGGAATCTGAGGATTTAATCTTGACTAGATCATGGATTCGGCAGTGGACTGGGCGTCAAGTCCAAGTGTACCTTGTAGGATCTATATACCAAAGCAACACAACACTAGAGGGGGGGGGTGAATAGTGTTTATAAAGAATTAAACAAATTACTTGCAGAAATTAAAGCAATCAAAAGAGATAACCACAGAAAATACAAACGCAAACAGCGGAGAGTTATCCTGGTTCGGTCCTTGTGACCTACATCCAGTCCCCAAGCAAATGCTTGAGATTTTCCCTTTCTTTCCTTGTGTACACCCTACAACAAGTGCCTTGTGCACCACTTGACAAACTCCCTTTGCCAACGTGCACAACTTCTCTTCAACCAAGAGAACACGCCTTGTACAATCTTCTACACCCAAGAAGACTCCTTGTACAACTTTCTTTGAAATGAATACAATAACTTCCTATAGCCTTGATTCAGAATGTGTAGTGGACAAGGTTCAGTATAGGAAGGTTTAACTTCAGAATTCTTCACTAAAGGAAATGGCTTTTGGTGAAGAAAGAAGTTGCAAATTTCAGTTTTCAGGTTTCTGGAAATTTGGCTTTGGAAATCTGATGGAATGAATTGGTAATTGGCCTTAGGAATAACTTCTCTATTTATAGATGTAGACTAGGGTCAGTTAGGGTAGTTATGGGACCAATTCAGACATTTTAAACGTTAGAAAACGTTGCCAAATGAATCAGATAAGAGAAACTGTCCAACAGTCAGAAACTGCCTGTAGTCTACTAGGATACTGGATTAGTCGACTAGTCTAGGCAAAACTTCAACTATTAGTCGACTAGGTATGACTATTAGTCGACTAGGGAAGTGTCTGTTGGAAGAAACAGGTTTCTGGAAAACTGAATATAGTCGACTGTAACTAACTTGTAGTCGACTTATAACTGTATTAGTCGACTGGATAAAAAGGGTAGTCGACTAATTTTGTTTCAGAAAAGAAACAGAGAGTTGGATAATTTTTGTGTCAAATATTAGTCGACTTGGAAATAGGGTTAGTCGACTAGAGTATCTGTTAGTCGACTAGGTAGGAAAGTCAAGTCGACTAATGGCTTACAGAGTCCAAACAGAGAGTTAGGATTTTTGTTCTAAGTGGACTAGTCGACTAGGGCTTTATGTCAAGTCGACTAGGAGGGGATTTTTGTGTAAGTTATCAAGGCTTTCACAAATATTTCTAAGTTACACAATAACTTCCCAAATGCACCCATAAGCTTCAATAATCTTTATCTGAGGTAGAGCAATCATCATGTAGTAGTAGTGTTCGTCTATCATCAAAATCTTGTAATTTGAGAGGCTTCAACATCTTGAACTTGTCAGGTTCCAACATTCTCCCCCTTTTTGATGATGACAACATATGTCTATGATGGCTCCCCCTGCAACAAAACTCCCCTGCAGTAACTAAGTTATAAAAAATATTTTGTCCCTGCAGAAAATGTTAGGTTGCACCTGCATGGTCATATGTTAGTATCCATAACATATATATGTCAAAAATCCTTGATTTTGTCACAAAGTTGCACAACATGCAGATTTTCAGAATATGTAACATAAACACATAGATACACATATCATAAAATTCTCACATAACACATAACAGAGTTTTAACATAACACAAAGTTACACAGATACATATAACACTTAATACTTTTCTCCCCCTTTGTCATTAACAAAAAGAGAAGAGACTTAGTCTTGAAACATAAACGGACATAGTTTTTAACAAAAACAGAAAATACATAAGTGATGCAAAAGCAAA
Source organism: Agave tequilana (assembly GCA_038442645.1). NCBI lineage: Eukaryota > Viridiplantae > Streptophyta > Magnoliopsida > Asparagales > Asparagaceae > Agave > Agave tequilana. Next base: position 44,470 of record JAVJIF010010277.1, read on the forward strand.
AAAACAGAAAGAAACTCCAACACCAATATCTTCAATCCTCGGATCCGGGAGGAGGTGGCGGGATATGGATCTTGAGAAGACTGATAATGGCTGTTTGAGTAGATTCAATGGAATGCAGCCTAGTCATCATCAAGGATTGATTCTCAATAATTTGAGACTGAGAATCCAACAAAGCTTGTTGTTGAGATTGAAGTGATGCAATCTGGGCAGACATGGAGTTATAGAAAGCATCGGCATATGGAGGTGGTTGAGTTGGTGGTGGATCAGTGAAAGGTTGTGAATAGGTAGATGGACCATGTGTGGGACTTGGTGGAGGTGAAGAAGGTTGTTGTGGTTCAGGAGGATGAAAATCAGTTAATTTCATTCTATTGATGGCGGCACGATCAAAGAACTCAAAGATCTTAACAACAGTATTTTCAGAAGCGAGATCAACATGATACTTCCGAAAGATTGGAGTTAGAAATGCGCCAAAGGGAAGGAAAGAGGAATGAAACTTGACCATTGTGTCAAAGATGATCTTAGCCCAATTAACATCAAGTCCAACCATAATAGCATAGACACAAGACGATAATTCCCTGGAGTAGTAATTATAACTACCAGTCTTGGGGCAGATGTTATATGAAAGAATTCTACCAATAAGACGTGGAATAGGCTTGAGCTTATTGTTGGACATTGGCAAATGATGACCGGGTAGAAAGATTTGACCTAAGACATCCTCATCATCCATCACAATATCATCAAGTGAGAGGCCACTATATGGAATGGACAGGATACGGCCAATATTCTTTATGGAAAGCTTAATGTGGACACCTTTAACATAGGAATCAAGAGAGGTAGCATTCTCATTATCTTCATATGCTAAATTTGTGTAGAACAGATATATGAGAAAAGGATAATAAGCTTCCTTAAGTTCAGAAGAGAACATGTTATATAAGCCACAAGTTCTAAGAAATGACATGATATCATATTGATAAAAGTCATCATATTTGATAAACCTCCCTGGAATGATATCTAAATTAGACAGTCTAAGATAATCAGCCTCTAGTTGAGGATTTTTCAAAAATTTCCTAAAATCAACAGTGGAAGATGATGAACTGGGAGTAAATTTAGTTTTCTTAGATTTGGACATGATGAAAACTAAATTGAAGCAAGTAGACAGTAGATATGTATGGGAATGACTGAGAGATGAAAGATTATACCTAGATTGAGAAGAAACACAGAGAAATTTGAAGGAATTTCGGTGGAAACTGCTGCAGAACTCATGTGCCCTAGCTTCTTCTGGTCGACTGAAGAATCGGCTTGGAAGAAAGAAATGAGGAAAGATCTAGGGTTTGTTAAGGTAAAGAGAAGATTCAAGGGTGGAGATGAATCCTGGATAGAGATGAATGGATAGGATTAAAAGAGTGAGTAAACGGATCCGAAACTTAAAGTAAATGGGTCGGGTTTGAAGCAGAAATTCGAAAACAGAAAACAGAAATTTCACAGTATTAGTCGACTTACAGGACAAGACTAGTCGACTAATAATAGGACTAGTCGACTGTAAATTTCTATAGTCGACTAACTCTTGACAAATCAGAAATTGAAGTTTCTGTTTCTCACAGGAGTCGACTAGGGAAATTTTCAAGTTCGACTAAGGCTTTTTATAAGTCGACTAATAATAGTTGTAAGTCGACTAATTGTTGTAAAAACTGCCTTTGAAAAAATTTGAAAAAATTTGTTTTAAAGATCTGAAAAATTACAAATACCCAAATCTCTTCTAAACTTTATAAAGGTATCTTCTTTCAGTGGTTTAGTTAATATATCAGCAACTTGATTATCAGTTGATATGAAATTTAAAGAAATATCACCTTTTAAAGCATGATCACGTAAAAAATGATGTCAATATCAATATGTTTGGTACGTGAATGATGAACTGGATTTTTAGATAGATTAATAGCACTAGTATTATCACACATAATAGGTGAGTTTGTGATAGTCATGCCATAATCAAGTAAGGTTTGTTTCATCCATATAATTTGTGCACATGCAACACTAGCAGCAATATATTCTGCCTCAGTTGTTGATAAGGATACGGAATTTTGCTTTTTACTGAACCAAGATACTAGTGAATGTCCCAAAAAATGACAAGTACCACTAGTACTCTTCCGGTCAGATTTACAACCAGCAAAATCAGCATCACTATAAGATAATAAATCAAATGTGCATGACTTTGGATAAAATAAACCGTAATTGATTGTGTTATTTAAATATCTAAAGATCCTTTTCACGGCTTTAATATGTGATTCCTTAGGATTTGACTGATATCTAGCACATAAGCATACGCTAAACATAATATCAGGTCTACTAGAAGTAATATAAAGTAGAGAGCCAATCATACCTCTATAGAGTTTCTGATCGACATTCTTACCACTTTCATCTTTGTCCAAAAAGGTAGTTGTACTCATGGGAGTATTCTTGTGACCAGAATTTTCCATGCCAAATCGCTTTAGAAGTTCCTTAGCGTATTTGCATTGGGAAATGAAGATTCCATCCTTCATTTGTTTGATTTGAAGACCGAGGAAGTAAGTGAGTTCGCCCATGTGGCTCATCTCAAATTCATTCTGCATAGTCTTAGAAAATTCTTGACAAAGATTATCGTTAGTAGAACCAAATAATATATCATCAACATAAATCTGAATAATTAAGATATCTTTATTAACATGTTTGATAAAAAGAGTTGTATCTGCACTTCCCATTTTAAAATCAGAATTTAAAAGAAAACTCTTTAATCTATCATACCAAGCACGAGGTGCTTGCTTTAAACCATATAAAGCTTTTTAAGTTTGAAAACATGGTTTGGAAATTTTTCATGTTCAAAACCTGGTGGTTGTTCAACATAAATAGTTTCTTTAATATTCCATTTAAAAAGGCACTTTTAACATCCATTTGATATAATTTGAAATTCATAAAACATGAGAAAGCAAGTAATATACGAATTGATTCAAGTCTTGCGACTGGTGTATAAGTTTCATCGAAATCAATACCTTCTTCTTGATTGTACCCTTGTGCTACTAACCTTGCCTTGTTCTTAATGACTTCACCGGATTCATTGAGTTTGTTCTTAAAGACCCATCTTGTACCGATGACGGGATGATCAGTAGGACGTTGCACAAGATCCCAAACATCATTTCTTACAAATTGGTTCAACTTTTCTTGCATGGCAATTGTCCAAAAATCATCCGCACATGCTTCGTTGATATTCTTCGGTTCAATGAATGAAATGAAGGCAATTTGTGTCATGTAGTTCAACTTGGATCTCGTTTGAACGCCTTGATTTATATCTCCAATTACCAAATCTTGTGGATGATTCCTTACTTCAACATAGGCTTTCGGTAACTCGGTAGGAATCTCTTCATCCTTAGACAAGTTAGTATCAACAGAAGATATAACAATATTTTCATTAGGAGAAACTATAATATGATCATCATCATGTGGAGAATCATTAGAAACAAGTTTAGTCAAGGATTCATCAAATTTAACATGTAAAGATTCTTCAATAGTAAATGATTTTTTTGTTGGCCCAAAGGCCTTCCACTCTAGTTTTGATGATGACTCACTCATGTAGTTATGTTTACTAATAATCTTGTGTTTCTAAGTTTCAGATCATTAGCAGGTTATTAGTGTTGGTGATTAGCTTCAACAAGATGTTTGGAAGCTTATCATGGTGATTCCGGTGCCAAAGCTTAAAGATCATACCTTTGCACTCGGTGGATCGCGTTTGGGAGCTAGTCTACTTGAAGATGAAGATCGTCAAGAAGACTTAGGTATCCATAGGTTTAGTTTAGTGTCTTGTAGATCCATTTGTAAAGCTTAGTTTAGTTGATATGCTCAAGTGCACAAAATACACATGGGTTGGTTTTTGATATTGATTTCATGAATAGTTTGTTCAAAACAAGTTTTCATGATTAATATGTATAGTAGATGTTTTCTAGTTATACATACATGCTTAACTTATAGACAAACTTATTTTGACATTCCTATTCATGTTTTGGAAAAATCTAGTTTGATAAAAATACAAGTTTTATTTTGATAAAATTGGCAAGACACAAAAATGAATTGATATGTTTGATATATGTCTTGAAATTTTTATCACAAGTTTAGTTATCAAGTAAAATGATAAAACATATTTTTGTGGAATTTTTACAAGTGTTAAAATATTTTTTACAAAATTTTCTATCTCAAAATCTGCCCAGAAAAACAGTTTTCCAGGCAGACCGGTCGACCGGCAGTCGACCGGCTGCTCTGCCGGGACATGCACAGGCTGTGCATGTCCGTCGGTCGACCGGGACACGGACCCAGTCGACCGATATAGAGAGTCTGCTCTCTGTATCTTGTCGGTCGACTGGGTCGGTCGACCGATAGAAGGAAACTGTGTTTCCTTCTGTTGGTCGGTCGACTGGCAGTCGACCGAATCTCCCAACGGTCATAATTTCGACCGTTGGCGGTCGACCGGGCCGGTCGACCGGTGGCTGTCAAAAATGCCACATCAGCCTAACGGCTAGTTTTCTGTTTTGGCCTATATAAACCCCATTCATTTGGGATTTTGGCTAAGGTTTTTACAAGAGAAAAATTGCAGTTTCTGAAGTGTTTTAAAAGAGTTTTAAAAAGAGTTTTTGGGCTTTATACTTCTAATCTTTATTGTTTTGGGTTTTTGGAAAAATCAAAGAAATAGGAATTTGGGATATTTGTATTGGTTTTCATTCTCCATCTTTTATAAGAATTTCCCAAGTGTTTTCTTTGTTGCTTGTTTCCAAACACACCTAGTTTCCACACTTGAGCTATCTTCTATCCTAAACTATTAGGATCTTTGTTTTTGTGGAAAAGAACGAAAAGAGAAAGAAAAGAGAGTTTGTGGTTTTGAAACCACTTGTTGTAACCACCCTTTTTTTGTGAATCCCTCTTCGGTAGAGGTGATCGGGTGATTGGTTTGTGAGCCTCTTAGGTAGAGGTATTTGTGGTTGTTGGCTACGGGCCGTATCCCTCTTCGGTAGAGGTGGATTGTGTGTTGTATAGCCTCGGTGGTTTTGTACGGTTGAGAGAGGAGTTTGGTACTCCTATAGTGGATTGGGAAATCCTACACGGTGGTGTAGGCGGGGAAGTAGAGCTAGGGGCTCGAACCTCGAAACAAATTTGTGTGTTTGCGTTTGATCCAATTACTCTCAACTCTACTCTCTTATATTTGTGCAAGCATCATTCATTCATTGCATCATATATATTTGCGTGGGATTGAGCATATTCATACTTGCTTGCATTTGCACCTTGCATATTATTCATATTGTTATATATTGTATATGCTTGGATTGCTTGTGTGTGTGCAACACTTATACTCATCCAACAAGAGCTTCATATAGCAACCTCAACCCATTCAAGGGGAATCAAGAGGTGCTTGTCCAGAGCCTCGCAAGGGGAATTCGGCAACACTTGTTGGATTGTACTAAGTGTTCTTGTAAGATTGTTTTAGCTTCCGCATTTAGCACACTTAGTTTGCATTAAGTTCACTAGATTAGCACTTTCACCTATTCACCCCCCCTCTAGGTGTACTTTCAATTGGTATCAGAGCTAGTGCTCCTGATATTAGGCTTAACATCCTAGGAGTGATCCATTTGCTTGCTAATCTTGTTTGCATAATATTTGTTTGCATACATTTAGTTTACCATGGACTTCATGACCCCTCCTAGCTATGACCCTTCCAACATTCTTGTTTGGAAGACTAGGATGTCCATTTACCTACAAACCCTAGGTTTACATACTTTCCTTGCGGCTACCAAGAAATGCTATCTTGGTAACCTCATTCATATAAGGGCCAATGCACAAGCCCTAGAGGCTATTAGAAGCACATTGCCTAAAGATTATCTTTTACATGTTTCTAATATTGATTCCGCTTTTGTAGTGTGGAACAAATTGACAACCACAACCACCACCTCCGAGCTTCAAGAACAAATCCAAGAAGAGGAATCTAGTGGAGAATCCGAACCACAATGTTTCATGGTCCAAGGGAATGACTCCCTTGAGGTACATTCGGAATCCCACCTAGATAGTGATGATGCTTGTTCTTCATGTGATGATATTGTTGATCCCCATGCCTTAAATGAAGAACTTTCTATAGTTTGTGAAAAATTGATAGAAAATTATAAAATTTTGAAAAAGAAAAGTCTAGGAATTGAAAAAGAAAATAAGGATTTGCATACTAGACTTGATATTGTTTTGCAAGAGAAGGTTGAGGTCTATAATGAAAGGGGTTCATTGAGATCTCAATTAGAACTTGCACTTAAAGAAAATAACCTTTTAAAATCTAAAAATGATTGCAATGAGGTTTTAAAAAATAATGATATTTTATCTTCAAAGGTAGAATTTGTTTTAAAAGAAAATGATTCTTTGAAAAGAGAAATTGTGTTCATTTCAAAAGAATTAGAAATTTGTTTAAGTAAAAATAATTCTTTGAAAAATGATATGTCTTCTCATGTTTGCCATGCTAGTGTAGCCTCATCATCTAGACTACCTAATGCATGTACCTCTTCTTCTAAGATTAATGATGATATTTGTATGCTTAAGAAGAAGGTAGATTGTTTGGGCTCCACTATGAGCCAATGTGCCATGAACCATACACGATTGGAAACTTTGCTTCGAAAGAAACAAGTTCCATCTTTTATGCATGCACACCCTCCAAGGCATACACATGCTCCTCACGGACACCATCACACGTATGCTCATGTGTACACTTGTACACATTGTGGTCTAAAAGGCCATCTTGCTAAATTTTGCTTTGATAGATTACATGTCAATAATTTAGCAAATAAAAAGAAATTTGTTTGGGTTAGAGATGAGACTAACTCCCATGGACCCAAAAGACAATGGGTACCAAAGACCACCCCTCCAATTTATGATGTAGGTGTGGACTCTCTCATGACGTGAGAGTGATGACACCTTGGAGTGGATGCGTTCCGGGCTTCATGGAAATCAATTGGATGCATCACTTTCAAGGGAAGATTTGGTGGAGAGGACCACCATGTTTTGGAGACAAGGAAAGTTGCCCTCTTGGCCTTGGTAACAAATTCCTAAAAACTCCCATTTACTACATGCGTTACATTTTTATCATTCTTAGCATGTATTGATAGCATGTTTTATTGTTTGATTTATAACATGTTTTGTTGATTACATGTTTATATCATTTGATTTATAGCTTGTCTTTGGATTAGTGTGTAAATGCCATGCTTATTAGATCCTTGACATACATGTATAGTATTTGAGACACATGCTTATATGAATCCATAATTAGTGTTCTCATGTTTGTTTAAACTATAATGTACATCATGAATCTAATACATGTATATTTGACATATTAATCATGTTTTAGTTTTATCATGATGATTTTTAGCTTGGTTTTGTACTTCATGTGGTATAAACTAGTTTAGATGTAGATATTATCAAAACTTGCATATATACATGTACACAAAGTGAGAACAAATTGACTTATATATGTTTTGTACCTCATGCTCATTTGTACCCACTATATGCACTTGTATAAGCTAGTTTTGAGGATTCTTCCATTTAAACTTGTCATACTTATTTTCTTGATTTTACTTCATGTATATGTATTTTTGAATTCAAAACTAATAAATATACATGTATACCCATCGAGTCTTTTGCCTTCATGCAATTACTTTTAAATAGACTCGTTTATGATTGGGATATGTATGTACATTGTTAGATTTGGATGAATCATACATATACCTAGAAGTTGTGTAAAAAATAAAAGAATTTTGATGAATTCGTGTGAGTTTCGGTTTAACAAAATGATATTCGTGTTTGTCTTGTGCTTAATGATTTGATTACTTGTTTAGATGTTAGTTTTCATTAAGACTAGGTATATATTTGTACATATAGTGGGACACAAATAAATCTATATATGTTTTGGGTTGAATGCTTATTTGTTCCCATTAGATGTGTGAATATAGTCTAGTTTTGATGATTCATACATTTTAGACTTGTATTCTCATTGTTGATTCGTGTTTGTGAGTTTTCCATTTCATGTATATGTTTAGCTTGCCAAACCTTAAGAAATACATGTACACCCCTTGAGTCATTTGCCCCTCATGCAAATATCTATTATGGACTCAATTGTGTTTAGGGATATGTATGTATACTTATTGTTTGACAAATCATACATATACCTTGAAATGAATTTGATTTTAAATGAAAATTGAGATTTTCATGTTTTTCATGTGTTTATATTTGACTTCATGTATATGTCTACCTAGTTCAAACTAATCTTATACATATACATCCTTTGAGCCACGTGCCTTCATGCATATATACTTGTGGACTCGTTTGTATTTTGGATATGTATGTATACTTTAGCTTGTATTAGACATACATATATCTAGAAGATTAAATATTTGATGATTTCTTGTTTAAGGAATACTTGAACTTAATTGAACAATTTTTCATGATTGTGATCTCCACACTTTACTTGTACACTCACACCTATTAATTGGTCATGCTTTGTTTTCATGAGACCTTTTCATACTTAATTGAATAGAGTGTTGATTATCATGTGGATTTCATTTTTATGAAAAATGACTTGTATTTATTCCTTGCTTGAAGGATTTCGTACTAGTTAACAAAACTTTTCATTTAACTTGTTCGTATTCCTTATTGTGATAATATGAGATACACTTGACCTTATTCTTTAAATTGGTATCTTTGAACATATTTCAATTGGTATCAATTTTTGATCCTTCTTGTATACTCATATATGTTTTATGTATGTATGTATGCTTTCTATCCTATGGTATCAATTTCAATTGGTATCTATTACTTTCATACATATACATCTTAATGCTAAGCTTGAAAATTTCTAATGATTGATTGTTTTCAATTTGTATCTTAAAATAAGCTTATGCATATGTTTAGTTGGTATTTCATAAAGGGGGAGAAAATTTGATGTTGTCTTTCAATTGGTATTTGATTCCCACTCCCTTGCTTTATGTTAAAATTACTTTCAATTACTTTCAATTGGTATCATATGGTTAAAAGAACATATTTCTCTTAAAGATATCAAGATGTTTATGTTGAGTATTGTTAATTGGTATCTCAAGATTTTGTTTAAGAAAAATAGATATACTTTTGATTTACATTGCCTATATGTATATAAATTCATGTTGAGTGTATTGTGTATTGAAAAGCTTAACATCTTTTCTTTATATGGTACACGTGTGTAGGGGGAGCTTCACATCTCTTCTTATTCATTACATAATGTGTGTTATGTGAATTAGGGCTTCACATTCCTCCTTCATGTAATGCATATGTGTAGGGAAGCTAACTTAGCGTCTTCCTCTTCATGAATATATATAGCATATAACATTTATTCATCTTTGTTTATTTCATTTGGTATCAATATGCACCTTATTGTCATATCTTGAATTGGTATCATATTTGTTTTGGATTACCCCTTCTTGATCTTTTTGTTTTTGACAAAAAAGGGGGAGAAAATTTGTTTTTATATTTTTTTTACCCTTTATTGGTTCCTTGATTAGGACAAAAAGGGGGAGAAGATTTTTGTAGCTTATATGCATGTCTTTGTATGCATGTATTTGCTTTAAGAATTAAAAAAAAAATGTTTGATTTTGCTATTTACCCCTTTTGTTGATGATTGACAAAAAGGGGGAGAAGTATTTTGGAGAAGAATTGGTTTTTATTATATGCATGATTTTTGTTATATGCATGTATTTGTTTTAGTAAGAAAATGTTGTTTATATTATTGTTGTTTATGTTATTGGTATCTAGAGCTTAGAGTTTGTTTTACTTCTTTGGTATCTAGAGCTATAACATGTTTAATATTGTTCATGCATTGTCATTCATTGCATATTCATTGGTTATTTTGTTTATGCATGAGTTAAGGGGGAGCTTCCTTGAAGCTTAACTTTAATCCATGCATATATAACTCCATGAGTTTTGTCATCATCAAAAAGGGGGAGATTGTTGGCCCAAAGGCCTTCCACTCTAGTTTTGATGATGACTCACTCATGTAGTTATGTTTACTAATAATCTTGTGTTTCTAAGTTTCAGATCATTAGCAGGTTATTAGTGTTGGTGATTAGCTTCAACAAGATGTTTGGAAGCTTATCATGGTGATTCCGGTGCCAAAGCTTAAAGATCATACCTTTGCACTCGGTGGATCGCGTTTGGGAGCTAGTCTACTTGAAGATGAAGATCGTCAAGAAGACTTAGGTATCCATAGGTTTAGTTTAGTGTCTTGTAGATCCATTTGTAAAGCTTAGTTTAGTTGATATGCTCAAGTGCACAAAATACACATGGGTTGGTTTTTGATATTGATTTCATGAATAGTTTGTTCAAAACAAGTTTTCATGATTAATATGTATAGTAGATGTTTTCTAGTTATACATACATGCTTAACTTATAGACAAACTTATTTTGACATTCCTATTCATGTTTTGGAAAAATCTAGTTTGATAAAAATACAAGTTTTATTTTTGATAAAATTGGCAAGACACAAAAATGAATTGATATGTTTGATATATGTCTTGAAATTTTTATCACAAGTTTAGTTATCAAGTAAAATGATAAAACATATTTTTGTGGAATTTTTACAAGTGTTAAAATATTTTTTACAAAATTTTCTATCTCAAAATCTGCCCAGAAAAACAGTTTTCCAGGCAGACCGGTCGACCGGCAGTCGACCGGCTGCTCTGCCGGGACATGCACAGGCTGTGCATGTCCGTCGGTCGACCGGGACACGGACCCAGTCGACCGATATAGAGAGTCTGCTCTCTGTATCTTGTCGGTCGACTGGGTCGGTCGACCGATAGAAGGAAACTGTGTTTCCTTCTGTTGGTCGGTCGACTGGCAGTCGACCGAATCTCCCAACGGTCATAATTTCGACCGTTGGCGGTCGACCGGGCCGGTCGACCGGTGGCTGTCAAAAATGCCACATCAGCCTAACGGCTAGTTTTCTGTTTTGGCCTATATAAACCCCATTCATTTGGGATTTTGGCTAAGGTTTTTACAAGAGAAAAATTGCAGTTTCTGAAGTGTTTTAAAAGAGTTTTAAAAAGAGTTTTTGGGCTTTATACTTCTAATCTTTATTGTTTTGGGTTTTTGGAAAAATCAAAGAAATAGGAATTTGGGATATTTGTATTGGTTTTCATTCTCCATCTTTTATAAGAATTTCCCAAGTGTTTTCTTTGTTGCTTGTTTTCCAAACACACCTAGTTTCCACACTTGAGCTATCTTCTATCCTAAACTATTAGGATCTTTGTTTTTGTGGAAAAGAACGAAAAGAGAAAGAAAAGAGAGTTGTGGTTTTGAAACCACTTGTTGTAACCACCCTTTTTTGTGAATCCCTCTTCGGTAGAGGTGATCGGGTGATTGGTTTGTGAGCCTCTTAGGTAGAGGTATTTGTGGTTGTTGGCTACGGGCCGTATCCCTCTTCGGTAGAGGTGGATTGTGTGTTGTATAGCCTCGGTGGTTTTGTACGGTTGAGAGAGGAGTTTGGTACTCCTATAGTGGATTGGGAAATCCTACACGGTGGTGTAGGCGGGGAAGTAGAGCTAGGGGCTCGAACCTCGAAACAAATTTGTGTGTTTGCGTTTGATCCAATTACTCTCAACTCTACTCTCTTATATTTGTGCAAGCATCATTCATTCATTGCATCATATATATTTGCGTGGGATTGAGCATATTCATACTTGCTTGCATTTGCACCTTGCATATTATTCATATTGTTATATATTGTATATGCTTGGATTGCTTGTGTGTGTGCAACACTTATACTCATCCAACAAGAGCTTCATATAGCAACCTCAACCCATTCAAGGGGAATCAAGAGGTGCTTGTCCAGAGCCTCGCAAGGGGAATTCGGCAACACTTGTTGGATTGTACTAAGTGTTCTTGTAAGATTGTTTTAGCTTCCGCATTTAGCACACTTAGTTTGCATTAAGTTCACTAGATTAGCACTTTCACCTATTCACCCCCCCTCTAGGTGTACTTTCATTTTTATTAAAAATTCTATATGCTTTACTATGAGTAGAATAGCCAACAAAAATACCTTCATTGGATCTAGCATCAAATTTATCTAAAGCATCTTTTGTATTTAAGATAAAGCATTTACATCCAAAAATCTTAAAATAAGAAACTTTTGGAATCCGATTATGAAACAACTCATAAGATGTTTTATTTAAAAATGGTCGAATAAGCACTCGATTTAAAACATAACAAGCAGTAGCAGTGGCTTCAGCCCAAAAGTATTTTGGTAAGTTACTATCCATAAGCATAGTTCTAGCACATTCTTGCAAAGTCCTATTCTTTCTCTCTACAACACCATTTTGAGGAGATGCTCTAGAAAATGCAAAATTATGTGTAATACCATACTTATTACAGAAATTTGAAAAAGATTCATTCTCAAATTCTCCTCCATGATCACTACGAATAGTGACTATGTTTAGAGACTTTTGATTTTGAATTCTTTTACAAAAACTTACAAATTCATCAAAAGTGTCATTTTTATTTTTCAGAAAAATCACCCATGTAAAACGTGAGTAATCATCTACAATGACAAAAACATATCTACTCTTGTTTAATGAAGAAACACGAGTAGGACCAAATAAATCCAAATGCAATAATTCTAAAGGTCTTTTTGTAGAAACCAAATCTTTTGATTTAAAAGAAGATTTAACTTGTTTTCCTAATTGACAAGAATCACAAAAATAATCCTTTTTGAAAGCAATTTTTGGAAGACCTTTAACTAAATCAAATTTTGAAATTTTATAAATAGTTTTCATATTCAAATGACCAAATCTTTTATGCCATAAAAAATAATCATTATTTGAAGCAATTAGACATAAATTTTCATTTGAAGACATGCATGTTATTGACAATTCATATATGTTATTGTTTCGAAAACCTTTAAATAAAATATCTTTCATATTAGCATCATAAATAAGACAAACATCTTTTTCAAACACAATTTTATAACCCTTATCACATAATTGACTAATACTTAATAGATTGTGTTTTAAACCACTTACCAAAAAAACATTTTCAATAAGAGGTTTTGAAAGATTACCAACAATGCCGGTACCAATAACTTTTCCTTTGTTATTGTCTCCAAATATCACTGTACCTCCCTTTTTGATTTGAACGGAAGATAGTAGTTGCATATGTCCGGTCATGTGTTTGGAACACCCACTATCAAGTATCCACTTTTCTTTATAAGGTACCTATAAGATAAAAACAATATGTATGGTACCCATCATGATAGGGTCCGAAAAAGATTAGCCTTTAGGAACCCAAATCCAATTGGAATTTGGTTTCCACTTGTTAGTATAAACATAATTCTTAGAATTACACACATCATGTATAAAGGATGCAATATAAACATTTTTATCAACATTATTTAGATTCTTAGGAACCCATATATATTTGCATCTAATTCTTTTTGAAATATCATTTCTTTTTACAAAAGAATTGTATGAATTATGAACATGTGTAGATTTTACAAAATTGGTTTTTGAAAATCCAATACCAACATGAATAGGTTTATACATCTTATCTTTTGAAAAACCAAGACCAAAATGATTGTTAGACATCTTTTGAGAAGATAATAACATATTTAAATTCTCCTTCCTTTATTAAATTTATTTACATTTTTCAAAAGATCTTCATACTTAACTTTGAAACTTATCATATCTTTGTCTAAAACATTAATTCTAGAACTTAAAGAAAAAGTTTCCTTTTTAAGTAAAGCATTCTCTTTTAAGAAAACTTCATTGTCTCTTTTTAAAGATACAATAACTTTTTCAAAATCTTCTTTTGAGAACTAAAAGATGATGTTTGAGAAACAAGAATTGAATTATCATTAATAAGTTTTTCATTTTCCTTTATTAAAACTTTATTTCTAATCTTTTCAGTTTTGAATTTATTATAAAGTTCATTAAAGGCTTCTAATAAATCATCATAATCTTGTACCTCATCTTCTTGGGCCATGAAGCAAATATTGGCGGTTTCCTTTGCTTCTTCTTCATCCTCAGAGGAAGATGAGTCGCTATCATCCCATGTTGCTTGAAAGGCCTTCTTATTCTTGTTGAACTTGTTGAACTTGTTGGACTTGTTGAAAGTCTTGAAGTGTCCTTTTGATTTCATCAATGGACAATCCTTCTTCATGTGGCCTGGTTTGTTACACTTAAAACAAGTAGGAATATCGTTAGTATCTTTATTCTTATTATACTTACCTTGTTTTAAGAACCTTTTGAACTTTCTTGAAAGCATGGCCATTTCTTCTTCGTCTTCATCCGAATTGTCCGTATCTGAAGTTGCATGGAAGGCAAGAACTTTCTTCTTGGATTGATGTTGTTGTTCGTCCTTCCTTCTTTCTTCTATTTGCACTTCATATGCCATTAGATTACCGACTAGGTTTTCTAATGTCATGGTGGAGAGATCGTTCGCCTCTTCAATGGCGGTTGTCTTCTTCTCCCATTCCGGTGTGAGTGCTCGAAGGATCTTACGGACTCGTTCAACTTGAGTGTAGTCCTTTCCAAGGGATGCAAGAGTGTTGGTGATGTCGGTGAACCTTGTAACCATTTCGGATATGGTTTCGTTCTCCTTCATCTTGAACAATTCAAATCTGTGGACAAGAACAGAAATTTTAGATTCCTTAACCTTGTTCGTACCTTCGTGTGTTACCTCGAGTGTATGCCATATTTGATGTGCAGAGGTTGATGTAGACACACGGTTGAACTCTTCTTTTGTTAAGGCACAAAAGAGAGCGTTCATCGCCTTGGCATCCAGATTTGCATTCTTCTTTTGTTCTTCACTCCAAGCGTCATAGTTGGTTGTAGGCTTGGTGTACTCGGCTTCTACGATGTTCCAAAGATCGTAGTTGAGCGACTGCAAGTAGATCTTCATTCTACACTTCCAGTAATTGTAGTTGGTTCCGTCAAAGAGCGGTGGACGTTGTGTAGAATGCCCTTCTTTGAATTGGGATGATTGGAAATCCGTTGCCATCCTTGTATGGTTGTTTGCCTTGAAACCTGCTCTGATACCAAATGTAGGATCTATATACCAAAGCAACACAACACTAGAGGGGGGGTGAATAGTGTTTATAAAGAATTAAACAAATTACTTGCAGAAATTAAAGCAATCAAAAGAGATAACCACAGAAAATACAAACGCAAACAGCGGAGAGTTATCCTGGTTCGGTCCTTGTGACCTACATCCAGTCCCCAAGCAAATGCTTGAGATTTTCCCTTTCTTTCCTTGTGTACACCCTACAACAAGTGCCTTGTGCACCACTTGACAAACACCCTTTGCCAACGTGCACAACTTCTCTTCAACCAAGAGAACACGCCTTGTACAATCTTCTACACCCAAGAAGACTCCTTGTACAACTTTCTTTGAAATGAATACAATAACTTCCTATAGCCTTGATTCAGAATGTGTAGTGGACAAGGTTCAGTATAGGAAGGTTAACTTCAGAATTCTTCACTAAGGGAAATGGCTTTTGGTGAAGAAAGAAGTTGCAAATTTCAGTTTTCAGGTTTCTGGAAATTTGGCTTTGGAAATCTGATGGAATGAATGGTAATTGGCCTTAGGAATAACTTCTCTATTTATAGATGTAGACTAGGGTCAGTTAGGGTAGTTATGGGACCAATTCAGACATTTTAAACGTTGAAAAACGTTGCCAAATGAATCAGATAAGAGAAACTGTCCAACAGTCAGAAACTGCCTGTAGTCGACTAGGATACTGGATTAGTCGACTAGTCTAGGCAAAACTTCAACTATTAGTCGACTAGGTATGACTATTAGTCGACTAGGGAAGTGTCTGTTGGAAGAAACAGGTTTCTAGAAAACTGAATATAGTCGACTGTAACTAACTTGTAGTCGACTTATAACTGTATTAGTCGACTGGATAAAAAGGGTAGTCGACTAATTTTGTTTCAGAAAAGAAACAGAGAGTTGGATAATTTTTGTGTCAAATATTAGTCGACTTGGAAATAGGGTTAGTCGACTAGAGTATCTGTTAGTCGACTAGGTAGGAAAGTCAAGTTGACTAATTGGCTTACAGAGTCCAAACAGAGAGTTAGGATTTTTTGTTCTAAGTGGACTAGTCGACTAGGGCTTATGTCAAGTCGACTAGGAGGGGATTTTTGTGTAAGTTATCAAGGCTTTCACAAATATTTCTAAGTTACACAATAACTTCCCAAATGCACCCATAAGCTTCAATAATCTTATCTGAGGTAGAGCAATCATCATGTAGTAGTAGTGTTCGTCTATCATCAAAATCTTGTAATTTGAGAGGCTTCAACATCTTGAACTTGTCAGGTTCCAACATACCTTATCATAGGATTGAAAGTCCAGAAATTGTCTCCAATGAAGCAACACCTTCCCTAGAGCTAAAAGCCTTACCCGAACACCTCAAGTACACCTACATGGACGGAAAGGACACCTTGCCAGTTATCATAGCATCCACCTAACTGAGCAACAAGAGGACAACTTAATTTCTATTCTGAAAAGACATAGGGAAGCCATTGGATGGACGATGAAGGACATCAGAGGGAAAAGTCCCAGCCATAGTACAACATAGAATCCATTTAACCGATGAAGCAAACCCCATGAGGGACCCACAATGCAGGCTTAACCCACTCATGCAAGAGGCAGTTAAAGCGAAAATTTTGATACTACTAGACAATCGGATCATTTATCCCATTTCTGATAGCCAATGGGTTAGGCCTGTTCATGCAGTCCCAAAGAAAGCTGGCTTTACGGTGGTTGAAAATGAGCACAAAGAGTTGGTACAAACAAGACTGCCTACTAAGGTTCGTATTTGTATCGACTATAGAAAGTTGAATGCAGCCACCCGCAAAGACCACTTCCCGCTACCCTTCATCGACCAAATGCTTAAACGCCTGGCTAGACACGAGTACTATTGCTTCCTAGATGGGTACTCGGGATACAATCAAATCCCTATTGCTGCAGAAGACCAAGAAAAGACCACGTTCACCTGCCCATTTGGAACATTCGCTTATCGACGCATGCCCTTTGGATTGTGCAATGCTCCCACAACATTCCAATGGTGCATGCTTAGTCTTTTCTCCGACATGGTCGAACGTTTCCTTGAGATTTTTATGGATGATTTCTCCATCTACGGGGATTCCTTTGATCAGTGTCTTCATTACCTAGAGTTAGTTCTGCAGAGATGCAAGGAGAAGAATCTAACTCTAAACTGGGAGAAATGTCACTTCATCGTGAGACAGGGGATTGTCTTAGGCCATGAGATTTCTAGAAGAGGCATTGAAGTGGACAAGGCTAAAGTAGAAGTGATTGCTAAGCTTCCACCACCCAAAAGCATCAAGGATATTAGATCCTTTCTAGGATATGCTGGGTTCTACCGACGGTTCCTTAAGGATTTTAGCAAAATCGCTAGGCCCTTAACCAACCTGCTCGCTAATGACGTGCCTTTTGATTTTAACGACAAATGTTTCAAGTCATGGGGGAAGCTTAAGCAAGAACTTATTTATGCGCCTATTGTTTCTGCTCCTAATTGGGCCCAGCCGTTTGAAATCATGTGTGATGCATCTAATTTTGCTATTGGCGCTATTCTAGGACAACGCATCGATAATAGACAGCACGTGATTTATTACTCGAGTTGGATCTTGAATGACGCCCAACAGAACTATACAATGACTGAGAAGGAATTCTTGGCCGTTGTCTTTGCGTTAGAAAAGTTCCGGCCCTACTTGTTAGGTTTGAATACGGTGATAATGGATCACATTTCTACAATAGAGTTTTTGAAGCTCTGATGCGAAAATATTCCATCAATCACAAGTTATCTACTCCTTATCATCCCAGACAAATGGGCAGATCGAAGTCACAAATCGATAGATTAAGCTCATTTTAGAAAAGACTGTCGGACAAAATCGAAAAGATTGGTCGGTCAAACTCAACGATGCATTGTGGGCTTACCGCACTGCTTTTAAGACAGTCCTGGGGATGTCTCCTTACAGAATAATATTCAAAAAAGCCTGTCATCTCCCAGTAGAGTTAGAACACTGTGCCCTCTTGGCCATTAGCGGCTCAATTTTGATTTGAGTAAGGCCAGCAAACTAAGGAGACTACAGATTGCAGAATTAGAGGAGATAAAGAATGAAGTTTATGAGAATGCTTGGATCACAAAAAGCAGAACTAAACTTTTTCATGATCAGATTATAAACTGAAAAACTTTGCCCCGGGCGACAAGGTTCTGCTGTATAACTCTAGGCTTCATATTTTTCGGGGAAGCTGGAGACTCGTTGGTCTAGACCGTTCATTGTGCGTATCATTTTCCCACACGGTGCTGTAATTATTGTAGACCCTAAGAATAAGACGAAATTCAAAGTGAACGGACAAAAACTGAAGCCCTTGTTGGCCACTGAGCCTATGACTCGGATGATAGTGTGCTGACTTTTTTGCCCCATCAACACCTAACCACAGCAACTAAAAAAAATTATTATTTAAATGCTTACACCTACATTTTTTTTGACATTTCTTTAGCCTATTCGCACTTGGCCGGCCCGAGTCAATGAAGACGGTGACATTATTTCTTCACCCTATTTATTACATTCGCATTTACATAAACATTCATTTAGGACAATGCATTAGATAGGTATGGGGGGTGCTAACACTTTTTCTTTTTCCTTTTATTCTGTTTCTTCTTTCAAAAAATAAAAAAATCTCCAGATTGAAAAGAAATTTCATACTCTTTATAAAAATATCAAAAGATTGTAAAAATTAAGGGAATCTTATTAATGAATTTTTTCCTAAACAAATAAGAAAGATTGGTTTGACTAAGAGTTGGGAGGGATAATGAAAATAACTCATACCTTTTATTTAGCCTTAGTAGAATATGCATAAACCACACGCACATATGCATGGGATTTAGAGACACAATCTGAAGAAAAAAAGAAGCTGGATAATTGTGCCTCAAGAAGTATGATTACTCACGCCAAAAAGATAATAAATCAATATATAATATATAAGTAAATCTTGATTTTCGTGGCCTACTCTACTTGCATATTTGACCTGAGGGGTGTTTTTCCACCTGGTGCCCTAAAATCATCTGGTTTGGGAGTCATCGGTTTGATATGTGTTACATGAATAAAGTAGAAAGCCTAATGAAACCAAGAAAAATAGATAAAGATTAATAAAATTAAATGACATTCAAGGTTGAGTTGAAAAATCCCAAGCACATCACACTTACACATTATGCATATCTAACTAAAACAAAATAACAGAATGAGTTAGAAGTATAAGATCCTTTATAAATTTAAAGAAAAATCATAATTTCTTCTTTTATGAAGGCTAAAGTATAGGACTTATGAGGGTTGAACCTAATTCTTACATCATTCGGTCATTTTTACTTAGATGATTGAAAGTTCTTTTTCTTGAAAGAGGTTTGCTAACACTTAAATATTCTTTCACTTACTGGATTTCGTGGGTGCAATCCGCTGAAAACCCTCAGGAGACAACACTCCTCCGCTAAGGGAAATTAGAGGTTTAAAGGCTTGTTGCACATGCTCAGTGCAATCGCGTCACCTACAAAAGTGGTGTAATATTTTACTCAGGATGAGCAAAAAGATAAGTGTGGGGATGTGATTAGTCTCTAATTTTGCATAATTTTCATCACATTCTCATATTTATTTGATGTAAAATTCTGCTAATAAAGTTTTGTTTGCTTAATCCTAGGTCCATGGTATGCAAATGAAGAAGAAGACAGGGTGATTAAAGGCCTACCAAGTAGCCATTGACTTTAGGGAGGAGATTTTGTCAGTACAGGATATCAAATCACGAATCTAGGAGATCAAGTGGACAGGAGACAGAAGGGGCGGCAGGCTACCCAAACCCTGGCGCGCGCCGCCCTAACATGGATGCGAAAATGCGGCTAGGGCCGCGTTTTCGTGGTCATATGGATACGTGCGCGCCTGAGCTTTGGGCCAGGGTGTTGGCCCGGAGGCCTTCCTCTCTAGTTTTGATGATGATTAACTCATGTAGTTATGTTTACTAATAATCTTGTGATTTTAGTTTCAGATCAATTAGTAAGATATTAGTTGGTGATTGCTTCAACAAGATGAGTTTGGAAGCTTTCACATGGTGATTCTAGGGCCCGAGCATCAAGATCATTCATAGCCATGCTCGTTGGATCACGTTTTGGATCGGGTCGACTTGAAGATGAAGATCGTCAAGAAGACTTAGGTATCCTAGTGTTTAGTGTGTTTAGATCCATTTGTAAAGCTAAGAATAGTTGATATGCTCAAGTGCACAATACACATACACGTTTTGGTTTTGATATTGGTTTTCATGAATAGTAAATCAAAATAAGTTTAAATGGTTTATATGTATAGTAGATGTATTCTTTCTATACATGCATGCTTAAACTTCTTAGATAAACTTATTTTGACTATCCTATTCATGTATTGAAAAATCAAAGTTTGATAAAATACAGTTTTGATTTTTGATAAAATTTTTAAGACACAAAAATAGTTCAAATTGCTTGATATTTGAGTTAAAATTTTTATCACATGTTTATATATCAATGCAAAATGATAAAACTATTTTTGGGGATTTTTAAAAGATTTTATTGGATTTATTAGAAATATTTTTAACATGATTTTCTGACCCAGAAATTGGCTGCCAGGCTTTGGCGGTCGACCGGGACAGTCGACCGTATGCCAGAGCCGGTCGATCGCTCAGTCGACTTACGTGCACAGGTCTGTGCATGTCTAAGCAGGCAATAGGCCGGTCGACCGCTCGGTCGACCGGACCAGAGAGCCTTGCTCTCTGTATCTAGGCGGTCGACCGGGCGGTCGACCGGGATGCCCCAACGGTCATATTTGGGACCATTGGCGGTCGACCGGGCGGTCGACCGTAAGCCTGTCAGGCTGACAAATAAGCCTAACGGCTAGTTTTCTGTTTGGCCTATATAAACCCCATTTCTTTGGAATTTTGGCCAAGATTTTCAAGAGCAAAAATTCCTACTTTTCTGAAGTGTTTTTACAAGTTTTAAAAAGTATTTTAGAGCTTAAAAGATTTCATCTTTAAATTTTTTCAAGGGTTTTGGAAAATCAAAGAAAACTAGGTTTTTGGGATATTATTTTGAATTTTCATTTCTATCATCTACAAGAGATTCCCAAGTAGTTTTTCTTTGTTATTTGATTTCCAAAAACACCTTGATTCCACACTTGAGCTATATCATTCTATCCTAATCTATTTAGGATCTTTGTTTTGTAGAAAAGAGATTGTTTGAGGTTGTGGAAACCTCCAAGTTGTAAACACCCTCCTTGTTTTGTTGTATCCCTCCTTGATAGAGGTTGATCGGAGTGGTATTGGTTTGTATCCCTCTTCGGTAGAGGTGATTGTGGTTGTTTGGCTACGGGCCTACCCCTCGGTTGTGAGGTGGTGTTTGAGAGAGGAGTTCGGTACTCCTATTGTTGTAACAAATCCTCCTCGGTGGAGGTTCCCTCGGTGGGAGTATAGTGGATTAGAAATCCTTCTCGGTGAAGGCGGGGATGTAGAGCAAGGGGCTCGAACCTCGAAACATATCATTGTGTTTGCGTTTGATCCATTGCCTCTAAACCCTATCTCTCTTTTATTTGTGCAAAGCATCATTCTTCATTCATATCATTCATATTGCTTGTGTTGCCTTGCATTATTTCATATTGCTCATTCTTATATGCTTGGCTTGCTTGTGTGTGCCTCACTTATACTTAACCACAAGAGCTTCATATAGCACCTCAACCCTTATCTAGGGAAATCAAGAGGAGTTAGTCCAGAGCCCTTCACGGGGAATTCGGCTACACTTGTTGGTTGTATTAAGTGTGATTGTAAAATTGTTTTAGCTTCCGCATTTAGTTTCTAGATTAGCATTTACACCTATTCACCCCCCTCTAGGTGTTTTTCAATTGGTATCAGAGCCTACGCTCTTGATACTTTAGGCTTAACATCCTAGGAGTGAGATTTTGGTTTAGCTAATCTACATTTGCATTTGCATTTGCATATATTTATTTGCACACATATAGTTTCACCATGGACTTCATAACCCCACCTATATTTGACCCTTCCAACATTCTTGTTTGGAAGACTAGGATGTCCATATACCTCCAAACCCTAGGATATAAGGTTTACCTTACCATTACCAAGGAATCCTACCTTAGTGATAGCAAGCATATAGGGGCCAATGCACAAGCCCTTGAGGCTATTAGAAGCACACTTTCAAAAGATTATCTTATGCTTGTTTCTAATCTTGATCCGCCTTAGTGTGGAACAAGTTGTCAACCACCACCACCTCCAAGCTTCAATTGCCAATCCAACACGAGGAGGAATCTAGCGGAGACTCCGAGTCACAATGCTACATGGTCCAAGGGAATGACTCCCTTGAGGTACAATCAGAATCTCAACTAGATTGTAATGATTCTAGTTCTTCATGTAATGAATATATTGATGCCCATGCTTTGAATGAAGAACTTTCTATTGTTTGTGAAAAACTTTTAGAAAAATACAATCTTTTGAAAAAGAAAAGTCTAGGAATCAACAATGAAAATAAAAATTTGCATTCTAGACTTACTTGATTTTGCAAGAAAAGGTGGAGATTTAAAATGAGAGGGATTCATTGAAATCTCAACTAGATCTTGCACTATAAGAAAATGAATTTTTGAAAAATAAAAATGATTGTAATGATGTTTTGAAGAAAAATAAAGTTTTGTCTTCAAAAATTGATTTTGTTGTAAAAGAGAATGAGTCTTTGAAAAATGAAATTGTTTTCATTACAAAAGAATTAGATATTTGTGTTAAGAAAAATGTTTCTTTGAAAAATAATATTGATTCTCATGTTTGCCATGCCAGGGTAGTATCACACACTTCACCTATTGCATGTGCCACCTCTTCTTTAATTGAAAATGATATATCCATACTTAAGAAGAGTGTTGATTGTTTGGGCTCCACTTTGAGCCAATGTGTAGTGGGTCATACACGTTTGGAATTTTTGTTTCGAAAGAAACAAGTTCCATCTATTCATGCACACCCTCCACGGCATACACATGCTTCTCACAGACACCATCACACATTGTATGCTCATGTGTACACTTGTACACATTGTGGACGTAAGGGCCACCTTGCTAAATTTTGCTATGATCGTATACATGTTTCTAATTTAGCAAATAATTTTGTTTGGGTTAGAGAAGGTACTAACCCCCATGGACCCAAAAAGTTGTGGGTACCAAAGACCACCCCTCTTGTTTATGATGTAGGTGTGGGCTCTCACATGACGTGAGAGTAGCGGTATCTTAAGGTAGATGCATTCTGAGCTTCATGGAAATCAATTGGATGCATCACTTTCAAGGGATATTTGGTGGGAGGACCACCTTGTTTTGGAGACTAGAGAGATGCCCTCATCGGTTTTGGTATAAATCTCTTACTCCCAATTATTATTTACATGCTTTCTATTTCATTGTTTATAGCATGTTTTATTGATTATTATGAAAATGCCATGTTTATTAGACCCTTGACATGCATGTATAGCCTTTGAGACACCCATATTTAAAATGGACTATTACTTTGTGTTCTCGTATATGTTTAGCTATCATGTTTATCATAGGTTTAATAACATGTAGATTTTCATAATAATCATGTTTATGTTTATCATGATTATTTATATGTCGTTTTACGCTTCATGTTTTGAATATATGTTTAAATGTTAGTTTTCATTAAGACTAGGTATATATTTGTGCATATAGGGTCTGTTTGGTTGTCGTAACTGACCGTAATTCGTAGTTGTAATTGGTAAAGTCTTTTACAATTGTAAATGAGTTACATGTATGTAAATTTTACGGTGTTTGATTGGTAATATAAAATTGTAAAGTGGGAAAGTGTATTGTACTTTACGGTGTTTGGTTGTCGTAATGTATAAGTCGTAAGTGAAAAAGTTGACCACAAATTAACTATTTGGTGATTTTAAAAGTTTTAATACTGCAAATAAATATTAAAAAAATTAAATATTAAATTTTTTTAATATTAATATAAAAAAATATTACAAATTTGTATGACCACAAAATTAACTGTAACTGGGCTGTAAGTGAGTGGTAACTGGGTTACAATTGAGTGTTAGTTGAGTTACGTAAGTGTTTTACGAATTACGGTCCAAACAAACGCCGTAGTTGTAACTGGGTAGTAAGTCATTTACGAATTACGGAGTTTTACGCGAAACAAACGGCCCCATAGTGGGCCACAAATAAATCTATATATGTTTGTGCTTGAATGCTTATTTGTTCCCATTAGATGTGCTAGTATAGTCTAGTTTTGAAGATCCATGCATTTTAAACTTATATTCCCATTTTGGTTTTGTTTTATGATCATGTGTTTTCATTTCATGTATATGTCTATTTTGCTAAACTTTAAGATATACATGTATACCCCTTGAGTCATTTGCTTTTCATGCAAATCTATACATATGGACTTAATTGTGTTTAGGGATATGTATGTATACTTTTTGTGTTGACAAATCATACATATACCTTGAAATGAAATTTGTTTTAATGGAAATTTAGTTTTTCATGTTCTCCATGTTTCCATGGGTTTATGTTTAACTTCATGTATATGTCCATTTTATCCAAATTATTGTTATACATATACATCCTTTTGAGCCACGTGCCTTCATGCATATATCTTTGTGGACTCGTTGTGTTTGGATATGTATGTATACTTTAGTTTGTATAGGACATACATATACCTTGAAGATTAAATAGTTTTGATGATTTTCATGTTTCATGTTTCAAGGAATATTGAGCTTATTGTCCATCTTTCATGATTATAATCTTCACATCTTATTTGTACACTCACATTTATTGTTTACTCATGTTTTTGTTTTCATGAGTCATATTTATGCTTAATTGGCTTAGAGTGTTGATTATCATGTGGATTTCATGTTTCATGAAAAATAATTTTGTTTTATTCCTTACTTGAAGGATTTCGTACTAGTTAACAAGTTTTTCCATTTAACTAGTTCGTATTCTTCATTATGGTAGAGTTTTCAAACATACTATACTTTTCAAACCTATTTTTTGAAAACCCCTACTTTCCAAGGGTGGTTGGATGGGAGATCATGCTCATGTATGCTTTATAGTGAAAATCATTTTAAACTTGAACATGATTGGGAGGATAGGTTATATGAGTTATACTTTGATATTATTGTTGTTTCAATTGGTATCATTGGATTCTTTCAATTGGTATCAATATTGACATTTTTTGTATACTCATATATATTTTTATGTATGTATGCTTACACTTCAAATAGTATCAATTTCGATTGGTATCTAATTTTTCATACATATATATTTTGTTTATGCTAAGCTTGAGCTTCAACTTTGTTTCAATTGATTTAGCTTTCAATTGGTATTCTTAAACAAGCTTATGCATGTGTTTAGTTTGTTTTTCATAAAGGGGGAGTGATTGGTAGTGAAAAGTGCATTTTTATACATACATTTACCATCACATTTTCATATTTATTCCTATAATTCTGCACATTTACTAATATTTTATGATTTATTGTGTGCAGGCCTTGAGAAATAAAAATAAAGAAATAAAGCCTCAAAAGAAGCCCAAAAGCCCATATTTAAAGCCCAATGTAAAAGTTGCAATTAACAATTGTCAAAATTGCAATTACACAAGGGCAATAGTTGCAAATACAAAGAAGAAGGAAGGATAGACTTCTATTCAACCTTAAACACTTGCAGGATGAGGATAAAAGCCAAAGAAGAGAGTGCAAAGATAAGGAAATTCGTTTAAAAAGATATTGGGAGATTTGAGATCGAGGTAACTTGCTTCCCAAGTTATATCGAAATCCCAAGATAAAGAGCCAGGATCAAGCTTCCAGAAGCATACGCTCAGATGGACGGACGAGAGGAGGCCACGCGCCAAAGCGCGTGGCCAACCGACACACTTAGGCCGGGGAAACGCGGCCCAAGCCGCGTTTCCGCGGCATTATGGCTAAGCCAGGGCAACAGCTTTCGTGCACGAGTTTATCCGGGACTCTACCTACTTCTGCACCTATAAATACCCTGCAGACGCAACACAGAGAGCGTACAGAATTTAACAGAGAATCCAGTGCAAAGTTAGGGTTTCTTTTAGGCTAGGTTAGGTTTTTATTTTCGTTTTCTTTTGTAATTTTTGTAACGGAGAGTGGAGGAAGGTTTCATGGAGGAAGGAGTCCATGCTTGTACTGAGGTGACAGCGGTGTAAGCCTACTTTTCTTCCATTGTTAATGAAATCCACTCAAAGGTTTATCTTTGCTATGTTTTGTTATTTGTATTTTATTCTTGTTTTATTTTTCTA
Organism: Agave tequilana; assembly: GCA_038442645.1. Lineage (NCBI taxonomy): Eukaryota > Viridiplantae > Streptophyta > Magnoliopsida > Asparagales > Asparagaceae > Agave > Agave tequilana. The sequence goes on from JAVJIF010010277.1 coordinate 70,882, forward strand.
TACGTGTGTTATTCTCTCTGATGTCTTGCAAACCGTGAGAACTGGTCGCTTCGAGACTGCTTAGCCGAAGAAGAGCCCTTGATGGCCTATGGAGATGAACAAGTCGTCGCTTGCCAGTCTTTTCTTTTCATAGTATAGATCGCGAAGATGGACGATCCTATACGCCATTCTTGTACGCCTTCGAAGACAAAGTAAGTTGTAGCAAAAGGTTCAAAGGTAAGTAAGACTGAAGAGGTAGGTATGTATTTTTCTAGTTTATAATCTTCTTCCTTTCTTCTATTTCTTTAGATTAGATGACAAACTCCACTTTTTTCCAATTTATTTCTCCCACTTCATTGTAAATACCATTGTAAATAATAAAAATAAATAAAAAAGAGATAACTTGCTTAAACGCTTCCATCGCAGTTCCCTCCCTGAGGATCACGACCCGCATAGCCATTGCTACCGCGGATTAGAATTGAGCACCACGCACTATTATTTCAAAATTTAATATTCCTTATTTTGTGTGCAGGAAAAAGTCAATCAGGGAGAAAATTTGATTTTCATATTTCAATTGGTATTTGTATTTCCACTCCCTTGCTTTATGATAGAAAATAAAAATTTTAAATTGATATCATATGCTTAAAAAGAAAAATACTCTCTTTTGATATCAAGATGTTTATTTGATTGTTTTAATTTGGTATCTCAAAATTTTGTTTAAAAATAAATACAAAAGTTTTGATTTGTATTGCCTATATGCAAGGAGAGCTTAACATCTCTTCTACATATAGATTCATGTTGAGTGTATCTTTTATTGAAGAGCTTGACATCTCTTCTTTATGTGGTACACGTGTGTAGGGGGAGCTTCACATCTCCTCTTATGGATTAAATAATATGTGTTATGTGAATTGGGGCTTGTCATCCCTTCTTCATGTAATGCATATGTGTAGGGAAGTTAACTTAACGTCTTCCTCTTCATGAATGTATATAGCATATACCATTTATTTATTGATCTATGTTTACTTTCAATTGGTATCAAGATGCTACTTTGACATATTTTCAATTGATATCTTAATTGATAGTCACCCCTATATTGATATTTTTTTTTTTAGAAAAAAAGGGGGAGAAAAATTTATTGATTTGCTTTTGCTTTTACCCCTTTATTGATGATTGACAAAAAGGGGAGAATTATTTGAGAGTTTAACATGCATATGAATTTAAAATCTTCTCTATATATGCATGATTGGTACATGTTTTATATGCATAGTTATGTTTTTGCATATATTAAGTTTAATTGGTATCTAGATGTTTTAATTGGTATCTAGAGCATTGGTATCTAGAGCATCTAGAACATGTTTTGTTTTGTTTTGAAAATTTCAATTGGTATAAGAACATGTTTTATTTGTTTTATGCATGTTGATGCATTGCATATATTTATGTTTATTAGTTTATTTGTTTATGCATGAGTTAAGGGGGAGCTTCTCTGAAGCTTAACTTTAATCCATGCATATATAACTCCATGAGTTTTGTCATCATCAAAAAGGGGGAGATTGTTGGCCGGAGGCCTTCCTCTCTAGTTTTGATGATGATTAACTCATGTAGTTATGTTTACTAATAATCTTGTGATTTTAGTTTCAGATCAATTAGTAAGATATTAGTTGGTGATTGCTTCAACAAGATGAGTTTGGAAGCTTTCACATGGTGATTCCAGGGCCCGAGTATCAAGATCATTCATAGCCATGCTCGTTGGATCACGTTTTGGATCGGGTCGACTTGAAGATAAAGATCGTCAAGAAGACTTAGGTATCCTAGTGTTTAGTGTGTTTAGATCCATTTGTAAAGCTAAGAATAGTTGATATGCTCAAGTGCACAATACACATACACGTTTTGGTTTTGATATTGGTTTTCATGAATAGTAGATCAAAATAAGTTTAAATGGTTTATATGTATAGTAGATGTATTCTTTCTATACATGCATGCTTAAACTTCTTAGACAAACTTATTTTGACTATCTTATTCATGTATTGAAAAATCAAAGTTTGATAAAATACAGTTTTGGTTTTTAGTAAAATTTTCAAGACACAAAAATAGGTCAAATTGCTTGATATTTGAGTTGAAATTTTTATCACATGTTTATATATCAATACAAAATGATAAAACTATTTTTGGATATTTTTACAAGATTTTATTGGATTTATTAGAAATATTTTTAACATGATTTTCTGACCCAGAAATTGACTGCCAGGCTTTGGCGGTCGACCGGCACGGTCGACCGTATGTCAGAGCCGGTCGACCGCTCGGTCGACTGACGTGCACAGGTCTGTGCACGTCTAAGCAGGCAATGGGCCGGTCGACCGCTCGGTCGACCGGACCAGAGAGCCTTGCTCTCTGTATCTGGGCGGTCGACCAGGCGGTCGACCGGGATGCCCCAACGGTCAAATTTGGGACCGTTGGCGGTCGACCGGGCGGTCGACCGCAAGCCTGTCAGGCTGACAGATCAGCCTAACGGTTAGTTTTCTATTTCTCCTATATAAACCCCATTTCTTTGGGATTTTGGCCAAGATTTTCAAGAGCAAAAATTCCTACTTTTCTGAAGTGTTTTACAAGTTTTAAAAAGTGTTTTAGAGCTTAAAAGATTTCATCTTTATTGTTTTTCAAGGGTTTTGGAAAATTAAAGAAAACCAGGTTTTTGGGATATTGTTTTGGATTTTCATTTCTATCATCTACAAGAGATTCTCAAGTAGTTTTTCTTTGTTATTTGATTTCCAAAAACACCTTGATTCCACACTTGAGCTATATCATTCTATCCTAATCTATTTAGGATCTTTGTTTTGTGAAAAGAGATTGTTTGAGGTTGTGGAAACCTCCAAGTTGTAAACACCCTCCTTGTTTTGTTGTATCCCTCCTTGATAGAGGTTGATCGGAGTGGTATTGGTTTGTATCCCTCTTCGGTAGAGGTGATTGTGGTTGTTTGGTTACGGGCCTACCCCTCGGTTGTGAGGTGGTGTTTGAGAGAAGAGTTCGGTACTCCTATTGTTGTAACAATCCTCCTCGGTGGAGGTTCCCTCGGTGGGAGTATAGTGGATTAGAAATCCTTCTCGGTGAAGGCGGGGACGTAGAGCAAGGGGCTCGAACCTCGAAACATATCATTGTGTTTGCATTTGATCCATTGCCTCTAAACCCTCTCTCTTTTATTTGTGCAAAGCATCATTCTTCATTCATATCATTCATATTGCTTATGTTGCCTTGCATTATTTCATATTGCTCATTCTTATATGCTTGGCTTGCTTGTGTGTGCCTCACTTATACTTAACCACAAGAGCTTCATATAGCACCTCAACCCTTATCTAAGGGAATCAAGAGGAGTTAGTCCAGAGCCCTTTACGGGGAATTCGGCTACACTTGTTGGTTGTATTAAGTGTGATTGCAAAATTGTTTTAGCTTCCGCATTTAGTTTCTAAATTAGCATTTACACCTATTCACCCCCCTATTGGTGTTTTTCACAGGGATTACCCCCTAGCCCCCTTCCCCCTGGTGCCTATAAATTCCCCCAGGGGTCTTCAGTTGGGAGGTATCCAGAGCTTTAGCAAGTTGTTGTAATCTTGTTTTTAGGATTGTAGTTATTTTAGTTTCCTTCTTCTTCTAATTTTAATTTTAGCCATTAGAGTGAAAGAGAGAGTGTGTGTGTACAAGTTGTATTTGAAGGTGACAAGCTAATACAAGTAACTACTTCTCTTTCTTCTTTCCATTTACTTTGTTTTCATTTGATTCTACATTCTTTCTTTAGTGTAATTCTCTCTCTTTACCCCTTCTCTTTTGTTGTTTCTTTTCTTAAGCATGTCTAACTAACACTCTCATTGCATGGCTAACTAACTACTAACCCACTAATCTCAAACAACTTGCTTAATAACCCAAATGAGTCAATAGTGTCAAACAAGCCTTGTGCAAACGAGAGTTATGACATCTTAAGAGAGTGTTCTAACTCTAACTTACCTACAAGTATTTACTATATTTTATTTCATGCTTAATGGGTTTTTGATGATCTATGGGTCATGTGCGTTACCTGTTGTTGTAAGTTAGAGATTTTCCTTTAAACTTTACTGATACCATTGTAAATCACCTAGAGGGGGGGTGAATAGGTGATGGCTAATCTATTGGTCACTCAATGCGGAATTAAAACTTATTACACTAAACACCACATAAACACAAGAGTGTAGCCGAATTCACGTGAAGGGCTCTGGACTAACTCCTCAAGATTCCTCTAAATAAGAGTTGAGGTGCCGCGTTGGCTCTCTTGGTTGAATACAAGTGTTAGCAAACAATCCCCAAGCATATATCAATTAAGCACACAAATATCAAGAATGTAAAGATAAGACAAGTAATAGCATGCAAGATATAAACAAGTAAGAGAGATAGAGAGAGCAATCACAAACACGGGATATTTGTTTCAAGGTTCGAGCACACTTGCTCTACATCCCCGCCTTCAACACTATGAAGGATTTCCACTATAATCGATCCCATCGGATCACTCGGTGCCGCAACACATACAAGGCGAGTTCACACTTGAACTCCTTGGACTCTCTAGTCCTGTACACACCGCAAGCCCTCAAGCTCGCCGAGGCCGCACCTCAAACACCGAGTCCACACACGGACTCGAAACACCACGAACCCGCAAGTCCGCCTCCTCAAAGAACAAAGATGAACTTTGGTGATCATAACTCTTTGATCACCTAAAATCTTCTCACAATAAATCCCTATAGGTAGATATAGCAATGGATGGCTCAAGTGTTGTGTGAGAAAACAAGGATTGAAATGGAGGAAAAACTCAAAGAAATCACTTTGAAAACACTCTTGATAAACTCCCCTTTTGATTGGAAATATTTGGCTCTAAAACTTGTGGATATAACCACTGAAATGAATGGGAAAAACTAGCCCAAAACTCATCTTAAAATCTTAGAGAAAATAGCTTCAAAAGCCCTAATTTATAGAGCTAGAAAAACTAGCCGTTGGAGCCAGGTCGACCGCCCGGTCGACCGCCAACGGTCAGATTTCTGACCGTTGGGGGTAGCGACTGGCGTGCATGTCTGTGCACATCGGTCGACCGAGTCGGTCGACCGAGTCGGTCGACCGACTTCAAGCTGCGGTCGACCGTCCCGGTCGACCGGCTGAAGCCAGGACAGAAATTCTGGGATTAAAAACTTGGTTATTTTGATTGAAATAAAATCCCATAAAATCATGAAAAATCTACAAAAATAGTTTCAGTATTAAACTTTGATATAACAAACATGCTTGAATAAAATCAAGACAACAAATAATTTGAACTATTTTTGTAACTTGGAAATTTTAGTTAAAAACAGAAACTGTATTTTTCCAAAATTGATTTTTCTAAAACTTTTCTAAATACAAAAACAAGATATTTAAACTCATTTGAAGCATAGAGTGTATGGATATGATCCACTACACATACATGATGAAATATCTATGTATTTGACATTAAGCACTAAACATGATTTTGGTTAAAGACATGTAAACTTTGAATACCAAAAACCAAAACGGTATTTTTCCAAAATGAAAACTCTTTTGTGAAAAAAAATTCTTTTATAAAAACTCATTTAAATCAAGAGTGTGTGTGTATAGTATATTTGAGCAATCCACCAACTATTCTATCCTTTACATTTTATCTAAAAATAAAATCTTATAAAAACAAACCTAGACACAAGTCTTCATCTTCTTGAAGTCTTCACTTGAAGTCTTCTCATCTTCTTGACTTGGTCCAAATATGATCCAAAGAGCTAGACTCTTGAGTACTTGATATGGTCTTGATGCACAAGCTCTTGAATCAAACCTTGCTAGCTCCAAAACTTGACTTTAAATCCTTTGTTGAAGCTACACACCTACTAAGATCTTGATCATGAATCTGAGACTAAATAAATACAAGATCATTAGTACTATAACTACATGAGTTGATCATCATCAAAACTAGAGTGATGGGCCTTTGGGCCAACAATCTCCCCCTTTTTGATGATGACAAAACTCATGGAGTTATATATGTGGATTAAAGTAAAGCTTCAAAGAAGCTCCCCCTTAACTCATGCATAACAAATAAACAATTAAATATGCAATGAAAGCTCATAAACATGTATGCAAATATAACATGCCAAACAAGCATAAACCAACATATATCAGAAACAAATCTTATCTCCTTATATTTGCAAAACAAAACATATATGCATAAACATAAATACTTCTCCCCCTTTATGAATAAAGCAAGGAAAACAGCATATATACCAAAATACTTCTCCCCCTTTTGTCAATCATCAACAAAGGGGTTAAAGTAAAACAAAACCAAAACAAATTCTTCTCCCCCTTTTTGTCCGAAACAAAGAATCAATAAAGGGGTAAACTCAAATCAATAAAAAAGGTATATGCGATATACATTCATGAAGAGGAAGACGCTAAGTTAACTTCCCTACATATATACATTACATGAAGAAGGGATGACAAGTCCTAACTCACATAACACATAATATGCAATGCATAAGAGGAGATTGAAGCTCCCCCTACACACGTGTACCACATAAAGAAGAGTTGTCAAGCTCCTCAATATAAGATACACTCGACATGAATCTACATGTAGAAGAATGTTAAGCTCCCCTTGCATATAGGCAATATAAATCAAAACATTTTTAATTTCTTATTAAAACAAAATTTTAAGATACCAATTGTAGTCAAATTTTAAGATACCATTGTAAATAAACATTATAATTTGAATTTTCTTAAATAGGTAAAACATCTTGATACCAATTGAAATTTATAATAAATTTGAAACATATTGATACCAATTTAAAAATAATGCATAAGCTTTAAAATGTCAATTGAGATACCAATTGAAAATAAAGTTTAAATTAAGCTTAGCATATAAACTATGTGCTTTAAATATGTAAACCAATTGTAAAGCAAGCACACGAAAATCATATATATGTATGAGAAATGATAATATCAATAGAAATTGATATAAGTTGAAATTGAAACATACATATATAGGAAACAAAATATGAGTATATACAAAAATATATCAATTGTGATACCAAATGAAATTATGATACCAATTGAGATTATGAAGTGAAATTAGTGTATATCTCATAAACTACCAAATGAAGAATAATAACTAGTTAAAATAATTTTTAAAAAAACTAGTTAAAGATCCTTCAAAACATGAAACCAAATCATATGTTTTTCATGAATAATACCAAATACACAAAAGTTGACACTCAAAATCGATAAAGCTCATAAATATGTTTATGAAACAAGGTCATGATAAAATAATGAAGTGTGAGTGTTCAATAATCATGTAAATAACATTTTCATGAAAGTAATCGATAAAGCTCAAAACAAACATGAATTTTATCAAACAAATTATGAAAATTCATTTTTCATCTATAAACCAAACTTCTAGGTATATGTATAATTTATCCAAAACTAACAATATGCATACATATCCCAAACATGAAAAGAGTCCATAAAGTAAATTGCATGAAGGCAAATGACTCAAGGGGTATACATGTATATTTATTAGATTTGAATAAAAATGCATACATGAAGTAAAAACATGAAAATAAGCAAAGCAAGTGTAAATGAGAGAATCATCAAAACTAGGCTATACATGTGCATATAGTGAGTACAAATGAACAATGAAGTGCAAACATATTGAATCAATTTGTTGCTCACTACTTGTACATGTATATATCCGAGTTTTAATAAAAACTACATTTAGACTAGTGTTTACCACATGAAGCACAAAACAAATAAATCATGAACATGCTAAAAATATCATATATGAATAAGCATGTAAATAAACTAGGAGTTTAGAGATAGTTACCAAACCATAAGAACTATACTCTAAGCCTCCAAAACATGGTGGTTGTCCCACCAAACCTCCTTGATAGTGGTGCATCAAATGTATATCCATCTAATCTATGTGCATCCACCATCAAGGCACCAAATTTCTCACGTCGTGTGAGAGCCCTCACCTATATCAAATACAAAAGGTGGGGACTTTGGTACCCATTTTCTTTTGGGTCCTTGGGGGTTAGCTTTACAAGGGACCCAAACATTTTTGTTAGCAAAATTAAAAACATTTATCTTATCATAACAAAATTTTGCTAAATGGCCTTTGCGGCCATAATGTGTACATTTGTACACCTTAGGATGCATATGTGTATGTTTGTGATCGAGGTGTGCAAAGTGTGCATATGCATGATGATGTGCATGAACATGTGGAACTTGTTTCTTTGAAAACAAGGTTTCCAATCTTTTATGATTAAATGCACATGAGCTCAAAGTTGAGCTCAAACAATTAATTTTATTTTTCAAAAATTTAATCTCACTATTAACAATGGTGGCATGTAAAGCATGGTGAGATTTAGAATCATTTTTCTTATTCCTTTTAGAAACATTTTCTTTTTCTTTTTCAATCATTTTTCTTTTTAAAGAAGTGTTTTCTTGAAAAACAACTTCTTTTTGTTTTTCCACCAAAGTAATTTTATTTTTCAAAGAGGTGTTTCCTTCACAAAGATCATTTAATTTAGAAAGCAAGGAAACATTTTCATTTTTCAAATTTCTTTTCTTTTTCAATACATGCAATTTTATTTTTAAAAGACTCATTTTCTTTTAAAACATTATCAAATGAATCTTGTAAAGAATCTTTTTCATTTAGCATGTAATCAAATTTCTTTTTCAAATTTTTATTATCTTTCTTAATCATGTCATATTTTTTTAGTAATTGTTGACAAAAATATGTAAGCTCATCAAATGACATGTCATTTTCTTCATCTACCTCGGATTCGATAGTTACCTCAAGGGGGTTATCCCCTTGGACCATGTAGCACACGTTGGAGGTGTCGCTTCCAAAATCCGAGTCGCTCCCCGCATAATGTAGATCTTTTTCGCCAAGGGAGGTGATGATGTTCCATGCTACAAAAGCCGAATCAATGTTAGAAACCCTAGAAAATAATCATCATTTAGGGTTGACTTTAAAGCATGTAGGGCTTTTGCATTAGCCTCAAAGTTTTTACCATTTAAACAATAAGAATCTTTAGTAGTGACAAAATAAACATGAATGCCTAGGGCCTTGAGGTACAAGGACATTTTAACCTTCCAAATTTGGATGTTAAGAATGTCAAAGGTGGGTGGTGACATGAAGTCCATGGTGTGTGTACAAATATTGTGATTAGCCTAAAAATGAGGATATTTAACTCTAGGTTGTAAGACCCAAATCAAGAGCACTTGGCTCTGATACCAATTGTAAATCACCTAGAGGGGGGTGAATAGGTGATGGCTAATCTTATGGTCACTTAATGCGGAATTAAAACTTATTACACTAAACACCACGTATAACACAAGAGTGTAGCCGAATTTCCCGTGAAGGGCTCTGGACTAACTCCTCAAGATTCCTCTAAATAAGAGTTGAGGTGCCGCGTTGGCTCTCTTGGTTGAATACAAGTGTTAGCAAACAATCCCTAAGCATATATCAATTAAGCACACAATATATCAAGCATGTAAAGATAAGACAAGTAATAGCATGCAAGAAATAAACAAGTAAGAGAGATAGAGAGAGCAATCGCAAACACGGGATATTTGTTTCGAGGTTCGAGCACACTTGCTCTACATCCCCGCCTTCAACAGTATGAAGGATTTCCACTATAATCGATCCCACCAGATCACTTGGTGCCGCAACACCTACAAGACGAGTTCACACTTGAACTCCTTGGACTCTCTAGTCCCGTACACACCGCAAGCCCACAAGCTCGCCGAGGCCGCACCTCAAACACTGAGTCCACACACGAATTTGAAACACCGCGAACCCGCAAGTCCGCCTCCTCAAAGAACAAAGATGAACTTTGGTGATCACAACTCTTTGATCACCTAAAATCCTCTCACAACAAATCCCTATAGGTATATATAGCAATGGATGGCTCAAGTGTTGTGTGAGAAAACAAGGATTGAAATGGTGGAGGAAAAACTCAAAGAAATCACTTTGAAAACACTCTTGATAAACTCCCCTTTTGATTGGAAATATTTGGCTCTAAAACTTGTGGATATAACCACTGAAATGAGTGGGAAAAAACTAGCCCAAAACTCTTCTTAAAATCTTAGAGAAAATAGCCCCCAAAAGCCCCAATTTATAGAGCTAGAAAAACTAGCCGTTGGAGCCAGGTTGGCCTGCCGGTCGACCGTCCTATCGACCGCTAACGGTCAGATTTCTGACCGTTGGGGCAGCGGTCAACCGGCCCGGTCGACCGAGGCCTGGATACAGAGAGCAGTCTCTCTGTCCGGTCGACCGGGGCTTTCCAGAGAGCAGAGCTCTCTGGACGGTCGACCGTCCCGGTCGACCGGCCCTCCAGCCAGATTGGCGTGTACGTCGGTCGACCGAGTCGGTCGACCGACTTCAAGCTACGGTCGACCGTCCCGGTCGACCAGCTGAAGCCAGGACAGAAATTTTGGGATTAAAAACTTGTTATTTTGATTGAAATAAAATCCCATAAAATCATGAAAAATCTACAAAAATAGTTTCAGTATTAAACTTTGATATATCAAACATGCTTGAACAAAATCAAGACATGTTACAAATAATTTGAACTATTTTTGTAACTTAGAAATTTTGGTTAAAAACAAAAACTGTATTTTTCCAAAATTGATTTTTCCAAAACTTCTCCAAATACAAAAACAAGATATTTAAACTCATTTGAAGCATAGAGTGTATGGATATGATCCACTACACATACATGATGAAATATCTATATTTTTGACATTAAGCACTAAACATGGTTTTGGTTAAAGACATGTAAACTTTGAATACCAAAAACCAAAACGGTATTTTTCCAAAATGAAAACTCTTTTGTGAAAAAAAATTCTTTTATAAAAACTCATCTAAATCAAGAGTGTGTGTGTATAGTATACTTGAGCAATCCACCAACTATTCTATCTAAAAACAAAATCTTATAAAAATAAACCTAGACACAAGTCTTCATCTTCTTGAAGTCTTCACTTGAAGTCTTCTCATCTTCTTGACTTGGTCCAAACATGATCCAAAGAGCTAGACTCCTCTTGAGTACTTGATATGGTCTTGATGCACAAGCTCTTGAATCAAACCGTGCTAGCTCCAAAACTTGACTTTAAATCCTTTGTTGAAGCTACACACCTACTAAGATCTTGATCATGAATCTGAGACTAAATAAACACAAGATCATTAGTACTATAACTACATGAGTTGATCATCATAAACTAGAGTGATGGACCTTTGGGCCAACAACCATTAGTGCACTTGTGTCTTCCCTTATTCTCGCCTTCTATTGGATCTTGATAAGGGAATGTCTAAGTTTTTGCCGTCTTAAGCTAGGTTGTAGGAAGAACTTTCACTCAATTTTCACGTGAATAGTTCCTATGCATAAGGGTTACGCTTGCCTATGATCCATCATTAGGCTACATCTTCAAGTTAGGGATTAGTGGGAGCAATTAGTAGAAAGTTAGCCATGCGCTTTTACCATCTAAAAGAAAAAATCACTTTTATAAACCACCAAATTATTCTAAAATAATTCTTGAAACCAACTTGTTTTCACTCTTTATTTGTAACAAAGAACTTTCTCTTTTCTTGAACAAAGAAGCCGCATCAAGCTTTCATCGCTCTCCCTCCTTGTGGATACGACCCGTAAAGCCACTTTGCTACTACGGAAGAATCGCAAAAGCTGTAACATCGACCCACATTCCTTCACTTATTTTTATGCTTTGTTTTGCCGATCAGATGATAATGCTCTCAAAAAAATTTAGAATGTTCTTGAAGTAAGATAAGTTTAACCCTATATGTTTTAATTGTAATAAAACAGGTCATATAAAGAAGGATTGTCCATCGCTAAAATATAAAGGGAACTTCAAGATCAAAAATTTCAAAAAGAAGAAAGATTATCAGGCATCAAGGGAGTAGTGATTCATCTTCCTCTGACGAAGAAGAAGCCACTGAAACTGTAAATGTTTGCTTTATGGCTTAAGAAGAAGATGAGGTACAATATACTGAGTTATTAGATGCATTTCATGAACCATATAATGATCTTAAGAGTGAAAAGATTAAAAATAAAGTTTTAATAAAGGAAAATGAAAGACTCAACAAAGAAAATTTTGTTTATATTTCTCAAATTTTTTCTGTAAATTCTCAAAATGGATGACTTTGAAAAAGTTATATCATCATTGAAAAAGGATAATGAGAATTTTCTTAAAAGAGAATGCTTTTCTTAAAAAAGAAACTATTTCTTTAAATTCTAGAATTTCAATTTTAGATAAAGAAATGTTAAGTTTCAAAATTAAGTATGAAGAAATTTTGAAAAATGTGACAAAATTTGATAAAGGAAAAGAAAATTTAAATGATTTACTATCTTATCAAAAGATTGAAAATAATCGTTTTGGTCTTGGATTTTCTAAAGATAAGTCTGAAAAATCTACATGTTAATTTTGAATTTTCAAATCATAAATCTACACATGTTTATGAAAAGAATTATAATTCATATAATTCTTTTGTGGAAAAAATACTGATATTATTTCAAAACGAATTAAGAACAAATATATATGGATTCCTAAAAATTTAAGTTTTATGGATAAAAATGCTTATATTGCATCATATATACGTCATGTATGTTATTCTTATGATTATGTTTATACTAACAAATGAAAACCAAATTCAAGTTGGGTTTGGATTCCAAAAGGTTAATGTTTTGATCATGTTATGATGGGTACCATTCAAAATGTTTATCTTATAGGTACCTTATATAGAAAAAGTGATTTTTTAATGGAAAATTATTTCAAACACTTGATAATGCAAAATATAATGAATCATATATATATGTCATAATATATTTTTTGCAGGGGAAACACTTGTTTCCTATTTTTGTTATAACCTGTTCTTCGCAGGGGGAGTTTATCTCTGTAGGGGAGTTATATGCACACTACTTATCATCTCAAAAAGGGGGAGAATGTTAGAACTTAGATTTGATGATAACATTTGTGATGCGATGCATTGGAGCTCTATCTCAAAAGCTTATGATGAATTCTAATTTCTCAAGACTACTCAAGGATATTGGCTATTTTTTGTGTATTTTTTATAGAATATTAAAAGCCTTGATCGCACACACAATATAGTCATATAGTTGACTTATACATAAGTTTAGTCGACTAATATATCCTCTAGTCGACTTACTCTTTTATGTAGTCGACTAAGTCTTTCCACAGATAAATATCAACTTTCTGTTCCTTTACTGTAAGCAGTATTAGTCGACTTACCTACATTGCTAGTCGACTAATTCATGTTGTAGTGGACTAACCCTTTCTTCTGGTCGCCTAATTATAGTTTTCAGAAACTATCTTTCTGTGTCAATCTTGATATAGTCGACTTGCTTCCTTGACTAGTCGACAACCCAGGCAAAACTTGTTATATTAGTCGACCAATCTCATATCCTAGTCGACTATAGACAGTTTCTGACTGTTAAACAGTTATTATTATTTTGGTGTTTATCTAACGTTCTGATATTCAAATTTGACTTGATAACCTCCCTAACTGATCATTGATTTCAGCTTTAATAGGGATGTTGTCCTATGATGTTTACACCAATTAAAATCCTTAGTTTTCTGTCTAAACTCTGTTAAAAAATTTATTTTCAGAAAACTAGTTTTCACTTTCATTTCTTCACACAACTCCTATTCTATTGTGAAGAATTCTGAGAGTCCACCTATAAGAATCTTTGCTCACGATCATATACAAGTTTCAAGGCTTATAGGATATTTTGTAATCATTCAAGGAGAAGGGTTGTACAAGAGTATCTTCTTGGTGTTGAGAATAGTTGTACAAGTTGTTATATTCTTGGTGTATAGAAGAGTTGTATGGATTTGACAAAGGTTGTTTTGTCATGTGGTATACAAGGAGTTAATTTTGGGTGTACAAAATCAGGATAAGAAAAATTTTAAGCGGGTTTCTTGGGGACTGGACATAGGTCACGAGGACCAAATCAGGATAAAATCTCTTGTATTTGCGTTTGCATATTTTTTAAGATTTATTTCTTTTCTTGCAAGTATTTTATTTAACGTTATTCATCTTTGTTTTAGTATTTGTGTTGACATTATTTTTAGATCTTACAATAATTTCATAATATTTGTGTTTTCCTACAAAGTGGCATTCAAGTTGATGTTTACTTATAAAATAATGTCTATATTTACCTACAATTGGTATATCAACATTTGTTTTGCACCTACTAGTGGTATATCAAAATTTGTTTTGTTGAAAAATTTGTTTTTAAAAGATTTTCAAATTTTGTTTGAAATATATTTCTTATATGCAAGGGGAGCTTAACATCTCCTCCATGTATAGATTCATGCTGAGTATATTTTACATATAATAGAGCTTAACCTCTCTTCTTTGTGTGATACTCTTATGTAGGGGGAGCCTAACATCTCCGTTTATGCATTATATATTATGCTTTATATGGGTTAGGGTCTAGTTATCCCTTCTCTATGCAATGCATGTATGCAAGGGAAGCTAACTTAACGCCTCTCCTCTTCATGAATGTATATCGCATATACATCTTTATTGTTTGTTTGTCTTCGCCCCTTTGTTGATGAATTGACAAAAAAGGGGAGAAGAATTTAGAGTTTATATGCATGTTAAATATTTGTTGTTTATGCATATATATATATATAATATATATATATATATATATATATATATATATTATATATATATATATATTTGTTTAGGTTAAGTGCTTTTATTGAATATCCTTATGAAGTGCTTTTATTTAATATCCTTATTGTTAATGCTATGCATGAGTTAAGGGGGAGCTTCTATGAAGCTTATTTTTAATCCATGCATATATAACTCCATGAGTTTTATCATCATCAAAAGGGGAGATTGTTGGCCCAAAGGCCCTTCACTCTAGTTTTAATGGTAATTAACTCATGTAGTTATAATACTAATGATCTTGTGTCTATTTAGTTTCAGATATTTAACCAAGATCTTAGTCAGTGTTTAGCTTCAACGATAGATTTGAAGTCTCGTTTTGAAGCTAGCACGTGTTGATTCAAGAGCTCGCACATCAAGATTGCATCAAGTACGAAGAGGAGTCTAGCTCTTTGAATTAACATTTGGACCAAGTCAAGATGGAGAAGAAGATTTTCTAGAGAAGATTTTCAAGACTTGAGTCTATGTTTATAAGTGTTAAGATTTTATATTTTAGATAAAATATAAAGGATAGATTAGTTGTGAATTGCTCAAGCTCATATACATGCACACAAAATTTATATGTGTTTTCATAAGAATAATTTTAATTTTAGAAAATACCGTTTTGGTTTTGAGCTTCAAATAAGATATCTTTATGTTTCATGAATAGAGTTCATCAAAACAAGTTTACATATTTTATATGTGCTTTAGATTTCATCCATACATATTGATGGTTCAAATGTTTAGAAAAACTTATTTGATGTTTCTATATCATGTGTTTAAATTTATATTTATCTAAAGTTACTTTAGAGCTTATTGTCAAAAACATAGATATTTCATCTTATCTGTGTATTGGATCATATCCATGCAAACTATGATTCATATGAGTTTTAATATCATGTTTTTATATTTGAACAAGTTTTGAAAAATCAGTTTTTCATTTCAAAGTTGATTTTTGAAAAATATTAGTTTCTGTTTAAAGCTGAATTATTATATCACAAAAATAGTTCAACTTATTTTTAATATGTGTTGATTTTTGATCACACATATTTGCATTTTAAAGTATTTCAATGAACTGATTTTTGTGGATTTTATAGGATTTTAAAAGACCGAGTTTTAATCCCTAATTAACCCTGACCTGGGCTTTTGGCGGTCGACCGACCGGTCGACCGGATTAGAAGTCGGTCGACCGAGTGGTCGATCGATGTGCACAGAGACGTCCACAAGCCCTGGTTTGAGGCCCGGTTGACCAAACGGTTGACCGATCTAGAGAGTTTACTCTCTGGATCTGGCCCCGATCGACCGAGCGGTCGACCGGCCAGAGATCAATGCTCTTTGGTTCTTGCCTCGGTCAACCGATCGGTCGACCGACAGGTTAAGACCTGGGTGCGATCGACTGCCCGGTTGATTGGCAACCCCAACGGTCATGAATATGACCATTGGCCGATCGACCGACAGGTAATCTAGCCTGGGGTTTGCCCCAACAATTAGTTTTTCTAGCTCTATATAAGGGGCTGTTTTGGTTAGTTTTACACAAGATTTTTGGAGTGTTTTCAAGAACCATTTTTCCTTCTCCAACAGAAATTTTCAACAAGTTTTTGGGCTAAATTCCATATCAAAAGGGTGTTTATCAAGAGTGATTCTCTTGAGTTTTCCAAAAGTATTTCTCTGAGTTTTCCACTTTCAGATCTATCTTGTTTTTTCTCACACAAGTTTTAGCTTTTCATAGTCATATCTATCTTATAGGAGCTTTGTTTGTGAGGGTGTTTGAAGGTGATCAAGTGTCAAGATCACCAAGTGTTCCACCTTTTATTTTTTTGAGTTGTAGTGGTGCCACCTCGGTGAACTTGTGGGTTCGTGTTGTGTTATTCTTACGGAAACAAGTGAGGGACTTACTAGTCCAAGAGTTCTTGAGGGAGCACGTTGTAAGTGTTGCAGCATCGAGTGATCTTGCAGGATCATTATAATGGAAATCCTTTATAGTGTTGAAGGCGGGGACGTATAGAGCAAGTGTGCTCGAACCTCGAAACAATTCTCCCGTATTTACGATTGCTCATCTCTCTCTCTCTCTCACTTGTGTTTTTATATCTCACATGCTTATATTGTTCATATCTTTATATGCTTGATATACTTGTGCTTAATTGTTATATGCATGGGATTGTTTGCTTACACTTGTATTCAACCAAGAGACCCATAGTGGCACCTCAACTCTTAATCTATAGGAATCTTGGGGAGATAGTCCAGAACCCGTCACGGGAATTCGGCTATACTCTTGTGTTATACTTTGTGTGTTTGCATAATAGCTTTAGTTTGCATAACTAGTTTTAATTCCACATTTGTTTTGCATTAGATTAGCTAGTCACCTATTCACGCCCTTTAGGTGATATACATGTAGAAGGGGAAAAGAAAAAAGAAAAAGAAGAAAAGAAAAAAGGAAAAAGAAAAAGATAAAAAGAAAAATAAAATAAAATAATAAATAAAGAGCCAGGCTCTAGACCCGGGCTGGGCTCAGGTTCGAGATTAGACTGAACTTTGGCTCACAAAATACAAATCAAAAACTAAATAATAATAACAATAATTATAGGAAAATAGAAAAATGTGAGGGAAAAATCAGAATACATATCTGGGTATGTATCATGGTAATGATTATTACTCCGTGCTTCACGGTATAGTTGAAGAAAGTCTTTATTGCTTGATCTAGTTAGATGTAAGGTTGAGTTCGTGATAAGACCTCATTCAATGGAGTGACAATGTGCTTGAGAAGGTACTTATATAGGGGGTGAGACACCTGCAGCGCTGATGAACGCGAGTGAAGAGACATCCTCACCGCAGTTGGGGACCTTGGTGAGTTGACTTTGGAAGAAGATGATGTAAGATTTGAGACTGTCACTCTGCCTCATCTTGATAGAGAGGAGATGATGGTTGTTCTTCTTGGCCTCCTAGCGAGATTCATACTGAGCAAGAAATGCTTTGGTTACCTTCTCAAAATTATGGAGAGAGCGGGGCGGCAGGGAGTAGAACCAATCCGATGCCACACCTTTCAGATTGGAAGGAAAGGTGATGCACAAGAGTGGATAGTTGCGGGAATAAACCACCATTTTGTCCCGTAAATGTCTGATGTGCTGGACAGGTCATTCATCCTGGAGTAATATAGAAGAATGGAATTGAAAACTTCCTCAGGGAATCACACTCCAGGATGTCTCCAGTGAGGGGGGAGTGATTAGTCTCTAAAGCTGCATATTTCATACAACATCTTTACATTTATTTAGTAATAAATTCTGCTAATAACACCTCTCTTGCATGTTTCTAGGTCCATGGTGTGCAATGAAGAAGAAGACCCTAAATCACCATTTATTGGGTGATTAAAGGCCTAAAATGTAGCCATTGACTTTGGAGAGCTGATTCGTCAAAACCAGGGGCCCAAAACCAGAAACCAGGAACTGCAGCTGACAGGGCTCAGACAGGACAGCGTGCGACGACTGGCGTCACGCGCGCGGCTCTAGAAGAGCCGCGAAAATATGGCCTGGGCCGCATTTTCATAGTCATACGGGTGCGGCCGCGCCCGTACTTTGGGTCAGGGTTTATCCCCTGGACCCCTTTCCCCTGGTGCTTATAAATACCCCTTGGGGTTCTGAAGAGAGAGATATCCAGAGAGTAATGTAGTTTTAGTGTAGTTTTCTTCTCCATGTTGTAGTTTAGGACAGTTTAGGTTAGTTGTTCTTCCTCCTTTGTATTTCCATTTCTTATAGATCTTGTAATAGGAGAGAGAGTGGTACATGAGTGGAAAGCAAGAGTGCTTGTAATAGAAGGTGACAATCTATGAAAGGTGCTCTCTTTATCTCTCCTTATTTTCTTCTCTCTAACTCCTTTTACATGTTTAGCTAATATTTTCTCTCATGGCAACTAACTACTAACCACTAACTAGTCTAACTTCTTACTTGATAATCCACATGAATCTAATAGCCTCTATTTGGCCTTGCTCTTACAAGAGCCATTATGGCTCATGATGATGGATCTAACACTCTAACTTCCTAACTCTCTAACAAGCTAACATTACTTTATTCCATGCTTACTTTTGTTTAGTTTTGATGGTTTAAGTGTAGCTTGCACTTGTTTTATTGAGTTGGGATGTGATAAGTAACATATGAGTCATGCTTCGAAACGCTCTTGAACCAAGGACTAGTGATTACCAAGGATACATATGAGGCAACTATTACTAAGAGGTTAGCATGTTGGTGGAGTCATTAGTAGTTAGTAGCCATGACTTTTCTTTCTTTTTTACTTTCTTTTAGATATACAAAAAAAAATCACAAAAACTATTTCTTCTATATTCCCCACTTCTTTGTGTTTCACCGTACTTCTCTTTTCATTCTTTGTTTCCTTTTCTTTTCATTCGTTCAAACATTGAAGAATCATTAACATACACGTGAACATACCGTCTAAGCTTCTATCACCTCCTGTTCTTGTGGATTGACTCGTTTTAGTCTCTATATCATAACAGAAGTATCGAGGAAGCCAAAGCACACACACTTTAAATCTTGATTTCAAAATATATACTTTTCGTGCGTGGTGTTCCCTCGATCAAATTTTAGCGCCGTTGCCGGGCATGGAAACGGTTTGATTTCACATTTTTGTTAACTTTTCTTCTTTGTTTTTTGGTGTGCAAGTCAATTCTTTAGCATTGCAGAAGTACACACTTTCTCTTGCGTGGTTGGGTAAATTCTTGTATATTCTTATACTCTACTGCTAATTTTTGTTTATATTACCTGTACACTGTAATCATTGAGAACTAAAATATAGAAATTGGATGCTTTAAAACGGTTTAGACATTTGCATCTAGGCACGTGTCAATTTCAATTTCAATATACTGTATTTTGTTCTTGTTTTGTTGTGATCTTGACGGAGGTGTACATATTGCATTGCATATAGTTAGACAAACACGTGGGTGATTTACTTACTTTGTGTGTTCATTCTTGTCTATATTGCACACTTACATGAATTGAACTTAAGGGCAAAACCCAATACAACATAAGGTGGGGAAGTCATTACCCTCCCTTAGCCCAAAAATCACCTCCCCACTCACACAACCCAAGCCTAAATAAAAATCTGCTAGACGTTGGACCCAAGGAACATCTCGGACTCATTTAAGAGATTGACCTAAGAGGAAAGTTGTTAGAAGTTGACTCTTGTCAAATCGGTGTCTAAGGTTGGGGATTGAGAGGCGAAACCTCGAAAAATAGTGGTTTGGCATAATTAGGCCCGTTGCTCCGGCATGGATACCTCCCACTGATCTTACCCCTACCTGGCCGATTAACTTCTGTTCAGCTTCTGACAATATACCCCCCGTGGACAGTCTAACCAGTTAGGAGTCGTCTAGGTCTAAGTCAACCCTTGCATAGGCTTGTTTTCTTTTTCTTTTTCTTTATCTTTATTTGTTTCTTTATTTGTTTGTTTGTTTTCTTTTTTTGTATATTGCGAAATAGATTTTAGCAGCAACAATTTTTTCAATCCTAATATGAATCCGTTTTTCACCCCGACCTCATTTGACCTGGCAATGTATAACATGAACCAATCTTATATGTCAAATTGGGATTATCTGACTCAATATGTGCCCCAGTCCTAATACTATGAATAAAACTAGAATAATCATCACCACTCTTCACCGAGTCAGTGGGGATATAACTAAAATCACCTGGGGGGGTGAATAGGTGATGGCTATGCTTAGTGGCAAAAAATACGGATTAAAAACTAATTAACAATAAACAACAACAATATTAAAACTTGCAAGGGAGTAGACAAATAATAGTGCAAGTAAAAGAGAGAGTAGAGTTTAAAGAGATGTGGACAATCACAAACACGAGAATATGTTTCGAGGTTCGAGCCACTGCTCTACGTCCCCGCCTTCAACACGATGAAGGATTTCCACTATGCTTGATCCCATCGGATCGTCAATACAAGTTCTCATTAGAACTCTTTGGACACACTTATTCTCTCTCACGGTGTCGCAACACCAACTTAGAGCTCATAAGCTCGCTTGAGGCCGCAACCTCTACAACTTCTCAATTTGAGGAAATGGTGATCAACACTTGACCACAAACTAAGCTCACATGCACAATCCTACAACCAAGATGAGGAAATGAAACTTTAGGGATTGTGTAGTGCAAAAACCAAGTAGAGAAGTGGAGGGGAAACCTCAAGCTAAAAACACCAAGGATTGGAAATATATGGCTCAAGGGAAAATCGTTTGTTAAAAGGCTAAACTTTGAAAAACTTTGATTTTAAACTTGTATATCTTGTATATGAGTTGTATAACACTCTCACTATTTATAGGGGATGAAAACTGGATTAGAAAACCCAATAGATCCGTTGGGAGAAGCCCTAATAAAAAACAAAATAGAATATAGCTGTTGGCAGCTAGTCAGCAGACTTTGTCTGCTGCCGGTCGACTGCCAACGGTTGAATTTTCGATAGTTGAGAAAGCGGTCGACCGGACGGTCGACTGAGAAACCCAAATAGAGAGTAAACACTCTCTGTTGGTCGACCGGGCTGGTTGACCGGAACAAACAGAGAACTCTGCTCTTTCTGCCGGTCGACCGAACGGTCGACCGATGTGTACACATGCACATTGGTGCATGTCGGTCGACTAACAGAGCAGTTCTGCTCTGCCAGCGGTTGATCGTACGGTTGACCGGATAGGGCCAAAAGATAGATTTTGAAAATCTTTTTGAAGTCTAAAATTTTTCCGATAAAATTTCTTTTAGATGGGTAGATAGAAAATAAAGTTCTATGGCTTGAAAAGACCAGAGTGTGATCATAGATCAACACTAATAAAATCTGAACTATATTTTGATAAAAATTCTGTTTCTAAACTAAAAACTGTTTTTCTAAAAACTTGTTTTTCCAAAAACCGATTTTTTCAAACTTTATTTTTTTGAAATTTGGTAAGAAATTTTGTAATAAAATTTTGCTTGAAGACATGAAGCAATATCAAATGTGTGTGTGACAATCCTAAGGTTATCAACCTCTATCTTCTTGGTTTTGACAAATAGACTATAAATCCTAACTAAAAATAGAAAATAGAAAGATACAAATCTTTGATATAGTCTTCTCAACTTTGCTTGATCCTAGAGCTCTTCTAGTGTGCTAGGCTCTGGGATCTAAATCTTCGCGGTTTCCAAATGTGTGAGTCTTGTGTTGGAGCCGTCAATCAACCTATAGTTTTACCTGAAACTAATTTAAACAATCTTGTTAATGTCTAATTACATATGGTTTGTTATCATCAAAACTTGGGGCTAATGGCCTTTGGGCCAACAATCTCCCTCTTTTTGATGATGACAAAACATATGAAGTTATTACAAATATTTTGGGTAGAGACTTCAAGTGAAGCTCCCCCTTAACATATGCATATAAAAGAATATGATATAAAGATCTAAATGCATAACAAAGGCATATATATGATATGACAATAAACACATATGCCAACCATCCATGCATACTAAAGATACAGAAATATAAAAGTGTATGCATATATGGTTACCTCCATCCATTCAGAAATACCTCCAACCTCAAAAGTAGATGATTGGATCAGGAATAGGACAAATACAATATACAACCAATCACATATACCATATGGAGATAACAAAGATAACTGCCATATCATAATAAAAAGGTGTCCATACAAGCTAGGAGGTTTGTGCCAACCTCAAAATAGAAACATAACACATCCACAAACACATGTCCACATGTTCATAAGATACATACCAAGTACAAAAGATGTCCACAAAAAGAAAAAAATAAACTAATATCCAAATACATGCATAGAAAAATAACCCAGAAATAACTCCATAAAACAACCCAGAAATAACTCTATAAAATCTTTCCCCCTTTTTGACATCATCAAAAGGGGTCGATGGCCCAAAAAATCAGGGTCCTCTGGGGAAGTGGTCGCGGAGGTGCAACAGGAGGAGGAGCCCATGTGGCGAATGGAGGGCCGGGAAGCAGGAAGTGGCTGTGCACGACCCTAAGGAATAGGAGCCGACCAATCAAACCTATTGTAGATGTCGCCGATACATGTATGCATATAGCGAATGGAGTCACAGGTATGGTTGAGGTCATTGTCCAGACGGTGCTCCAGCCGCTGATAGTTTGTGGCCTTCTTGTTAGCCCAAAAGGTTACACTCTCCATTTGTTTAGAGTTTTGATGATAACAAAACAAATAAGAGCTATTTGGTACTAATTAGTTTGTCAAGATAAGTTTCAGGTTTGTACCTGGAGGCCATTGCTTAGCTATTGCAAGAAATTCTAGGTTCATAAAGAAAAGAAGGCTTTTTGCACATCAAGAAAGGAACATAGAAGAGAAGGCTCTAGCAAGGCATTGCATGGCTCAAGACTTCAAGATTGCTCAAGATAATTTATTACATTTGTTTTTAGTTTAGAGTTTTGTTAAAGAATAGTGAATAGGTTTGAAGCTCTATCACACACATTTTTGTGCACATCTTGTTTCCAAACATATTTCCTATAACATGTACAAAAATAGTCTGTATACAATCTTCAACCTACAAACTTACTTTGATATACCTATTCATGTGTTTTAAGTTTTGTGTTTTATCAAAACTTATTTTTGGAATTTATGATAAAAACTATGATATACATATGTTTCATGTATATAGGATTATATCCATATACATTATGCTTCAAAATGTTTAAATATCATGTTTTTGTATTTGGAAGAGTTTTGGACAAAACGTATTTTCTATTTAAAATCCAAGTTTTAGAAAATACAGTTTTTGGTTTTTGGTAAAAATGATAAGAGACAAAAATAGTTCATATTGATTGATATTTGAGCTAAACTTTTTACCACATGTTTATATATCAATGCAAAATGATAAAACTATTTTTGGTGATTTTTAGGAGTGTTAAAAGATTTTTCAAAATATTTTAAACTGTTTTTCTGACCCAGTTTTCTGTTCCAGACTTCAACCAGTCGACTAGTCTTCTGACAAGTCGACTTGGCTTGAAGTCGGTCGACCGGGTCGGTCGACCGACGTGCACAAATCTGTGCACGTTTGACAGACTTTGGACGGTCGACCGTCCGGGTCGACCGGGTCTGAGAGCAGAGCTCTCTGTTTGTTTGGGTCGACCGGCCGGTCGACCGTAGCCTGCAACGGCTATTTTTTTGTACTAGCGGTCGACCGGGCCGGTCGACCGAGCTAGCCGTTTGAACAGTAACGGCTAGTTTTCTGAGCTGGTTTATTTTTGTCCTTTTCTCACTTAAGTGTGTTTAAGTGACATGTTTTGGTTTTAATACTTTCTGATTAGCCTTAAAAATGTTTTATCTCTAAACCTTAGCCCTCTCCTATAAATAGGGGTGTTTAGGGAGAGATTGGTTACTAGAAAAATTCTCAAAATTTCCAAAAGTTTAAGGCATTCAAAAAGACTTGGTTTCTTGGTTTTTGTGCTGAAATTCTCTCTCATTTTCTGAAGTATTTTCAAGAACTCTCTGATTTCTTTTTCTTTTCTCCTTGCACACAAGAGCTTCATTCCTACTCATTATTCTCTAAGGACCTTTGTAAGGGAAGAAAATTTTGCAAGAGAGAGTTTGTGTTCTTTTGACTACTCAGAGATTGCTTGTACTTGAGATTGTGGAGTTGGGTACTCCGGTGTATTTGTGATATCTTTGTGATAGTGGAAGTGGTTGGAATCCTTCTGGGGAAGGCGGGGAAGTAGAGCTGGGTGCTCGAACCTCGATAACAATTCTTGGTGCTTGCGTTTGGTTTACTTGCACTTGATTCTTACTTTACTTTCATTGCTTTATTACTTGCTCTCTACTTTCATTGCTACATTCACTTGCTTTGTGAGATTGTTGCATCATAAATTTTAAATTGTGCATTGATTAGCATTATCACCTATTCACCCCCCTCTAGGTGATTTTCAATTGGTATCAGAGCTTGGACTCTAGATTTTGGCTTAACATCCATAGAGAGATCCTTAAAATTTGCTAATCAAAATTTGCATTCCATTTGTCATTCACTAGTAAACATGGCCGATAACATTAAAACCCCTCCTAAATTTGATGGACTCAACTTCCCTATTTGGAAGGTTAGGATGACTATCTTTTTGCAATCTATAGGTAGCTTAGTAGCTAAATCATTGACCAAACCCTATGTTGCACCCGATAGTGATGAGAGCACATGAACCGACTTCAACTTTAGAGAATATGAGGCTAACTCCAAGGCCCAAAATTCCCTCTTAACCGCCTTGAATGAGGATGACCTTACACGGGTAATTCATTGCCAATCCGCCTATGAGATTTGGCAACATTTATTGGTCACACACGAGGGGACTTCACAAGTTAAGAAAGCTAAGATAGAGCTCTTAAGGTCCCAATATGAATCCTTTAAAATGATTGATGAAGAATCTATTGATTGTATAATTACTAGATTTACTAAAATCACCAATGCTCTTTCTTCTTTAGGTGATGACATCTCCAATGACCAAAAGGTGCGAAAAGTTATTCGGGCACTTCCTACATCATGGGAGATCAAGGCCACCACCTTAAAAGAATTGAACGACAAGGAGGAGATGGACCTGATGAGTCTCATTGGGAACTTAAAGACCCATGAGATGGAAAAGAAAGCAAGAGAAGAGGCCGCTCCACTAAAGAAGAAATCCATAGCCTTCAAGTCTTCATCCACTCTTGAAGACGATGAAGAAGATGAAGAAGAAGATGAGGAGCTATCACTACTTGTTCGCAATGTGAAGAGAATGTACCGAAGGAACAAGCTCAACTTCCGAAGGAAATTGAAGGCAAAGAGGAGAGGAAAATTATATGCTACAATTGCCGAAAGCCTGGACACATCATGGCGGATTGCCCGGAGTTCAAGAAGAAGATGACCTCCTCCTTCAAGCCAAAGAAACCAGAAGAAAAGAAAGCGTACAAGGCAACTTGGGATTCAAAAGCGAGTCCGAGGAAGAGGCGGATGTAGCGAATATGTGTTTCATGGCAAACACACCAAAGGTAACCTCTCAACCTCTTGATGATGAAGATGATGAATTAAGCAAAGAAGTTCTTGTTCATGCCTTTGTTGAACTTTCAGAAACCTATGACAATAAAAAGATTGAATGCTCTAAATTAGAAAAAGAAGTTGCTTTTCTTAAGAATCAACTTGCTATTATTTCTAAAGAAAAAGATGAAATTTCTTCAACTCTCATTTCTACCCAAAATGAATTTAGTGCTTACAAAGTTGCTTGTAAAGTAAAATTCCCTAAGATTGATGAAAAAGAAATTTCTTCTTTAAAAACTAGAATTGTTATTTTTGAAAAGACTTTAAAGGATTGTGCTTTTAACACTAAGAAACTTGAAGAAATGTTTTCTAAAAAGCACACCTCTCATGCTAAAGATTCACATGTTAAGTTATCTCATGCTCAAACTACACATAACACTTCTTATGCTAAATCTTTTCATGCTCACAATTCTCATGCTCACAAATCACACACTCACTATGCTTTTAAATATGGTAGAGTGTATAGATGCACATATTATGGTAAGAATGGGAATTTAGCTAAATTTTGTTATGACCAAGTAAATAGATCAAATAATCTTGTTTGGGTTAATGAAACTAACTCTTTAGGACCCAAGAAAATGTGGGTAACAAAATCAAGTCCTAAATTATTTGATATAGGTACACACCAAGGCTCCAAGACGTAGGGAGCGGTGGTACCTTGATAGTGGTTGTTCAAGACACATGACGTGGGACATCAATAACTTTACAACCCTATCAAGGTACGAGGAAGGTGGCTCCGTCACCTTCGGGGATGACTCCAAAGGCACTATCATCGGTATAGGTAACATTCAAATTGGTTCATCTCCTACTATAGAAAATGTTGTACTTGTTGATGGTTTGAAACATAATTTGCTTAGCATTAGTCAATTTTGTGATCGTGGACTTAAAGTTATTTTTGATGATTCTTCTTGCAAGATTTTTGATGTTAAAACCAATGTTTGTATTCTCACCGGTTTTCGTGATGATAATGTTTATATCATTGACATGCTTAATGTGGAATATTCTACAAAATGCTTAAATGCTTTTGATGAAAATTCTTGGCTTTGGCATAGAAGATTAGGACATGCATCTTTTGACCATCTTTCTAGGATTAATTCAAAGGAATTGGTGAAGGGTATCCTTACTTGAAGTTTGAGAAAGACCGCATTTGTGGTGCGTGCCAACTTGGGAAACAAACCAAGTCTTCCTTCAAACCAATCAAGGATATCATGTCAACTAGGCCTTTAGAATTAATTCATATGGATCTTTTTGGACCTACTAAAACTAAGAGCTTAAATGGTAGTAGATTTGCATTTGTTTTAGTTGATGATTTTTCCCGTTTCACTTGGGTTTTCTTCTTGGAACACAAAGATCAAACTTTTTCTCATTTTAAGATTTTTCGAAAAAGAGTTGAAAAAGAAAAGGGTTTTTCGATTTTGAGAATAAGGAGTGATAAAGGTGGTGAGTTTGTTAACCAACTCTTCATGACTTATTGTGATGAAAAGGGAATTAAGCATGAAATGTCTTGTCCTAGAACTCCACAACAAAATGGAGTTGTAGAAAGGAAAAATAGAACACTTCAAGAGATGGCTAGGACAATGATAAGTGAGTATGACCTCCCTCAATATCTATGGGCCGAGGCCGTAAACACCGCATGCTATATATCAAATCGTATTTATTTATGTAAAAATTCTTCCAAAACATCTTTTGAAATGTATCATTCTAGAAAACCTAGTGTTGCATATTTCAAAGTTTTTGGTTGCAAGTGTTTTGTTTTGAACACTAAAGATAACTTGGGTAAATTTGATGCTAAGGCTTATGAAGCAATCTTTGTTGGATATTCTACAACTAGTAAAGCTTATAGAGTATTCAATAGATCTTCACTTACCATTGAAGAATCCATGCATGTTAAATTTGAAGAATCTAATGTGTTTGTTGAGAATGTTGTAGAAATTGAACCATTAGGTGAAGACATGGAGAGACTATCCTTGAAGGACTCACCCGCTCAAGATGATAAGCAAGAACCAATTGGTGACGTTCAAGAGGATAAAGAGGAAAGCTCTCAACCGCTTCCTAAAGCTTGGAGATATGCCACAAATCATCCCAAGGGCTCATCTTAGGTGATGCATCTAAAGGGGTAACAACTCGCTCCAAACTCCATGACCTATGTGGTAACTTTGCTTTCATTTCTCATTTTGAACCCAAAAGCATCCTCGAAGCTGAGGCGGACTCATATTGGTTGCTAGCCATGCAAGAGGAACTCAATCAATTTGAGCGCAACCAAGTTTGGCACCTTATTCCTAGGCCCCACGATAGACCAATAATTGGTACTAAGTGGATCTTTAGAAACAAGATGGATGAGTCCGGAAATGTGATTAGGAATAAGGCTATGTTAGTGGCCCAAGGTTACACTCAAGTTGAGGGAATTGACTTTGAGGAGACCTTTGCACCCGTAGCACCGCTTGAAGCCATACGGATGACACTAGCTTTTGCATCTTTCAAAAATTTTAAACTTTTTCAAATGGATGTGAAAAGTGCATTTTTGACTAGTTTTATAAATGAAGAAGTTTATGTTGCTCAACCTCCCGGTTTTGTTGATCATGTTCAACCCGATTTTGTTTTTAAACTTGATAAAGCTTTGTATGGATTGAAACAAGCTCCAAGAGCTTGGTATGAAAGGCTTTCTAGTTTTCTCATTTCAAATGATTTTATTAAAGGCAAAGTAGATACAACACTATTCACTAAGCATGTTGATAATGATATTTTAATTGTGCAAATTTATGTTGATGATATAATTTTTGGTTCTACTAATGAGTTTTTATGCAAGGAATTTGAAATGGTTATGCAATGTGAGTTTGAAATGTCTTCAATGGGTGAGCTTAATTTCTTTCTTGGACTCCAAATTAAGCAATTGCAAGATGGGAACTTCATATGTCAAGCCAAATACGCAAAGGAACTCGTAAAGAGGTTTGGACTTGAAGACTCAAAGGTTTGCAACACTCCCATGGCAACTACCACCAAGCTTGATAAGGATGACCAAGGTAAAAATGTTGATATTAAATTGTATAGAAGCATGATAGGTAGTCTTTTGTATTTGACGGCAAGTAGGCCGGATATCATGTTTAGTGTGTGTCTTTGTGCTAGATTTCAATCGTGTCCCAAAGAGTCTCATCTTATTGCGGTAAAACGCATTATTCGTTATATTAAGGGAACGATTGGAATGGGTCTATGGTATCCGAAAACCGGAGATTTCTCAATGACGAGTTATTCGGATGCCGACTATGCGGGTTGTAGAGTAGATAGAAAGAGTACTAGTGGGACATGTCAATTTCTTGGTAATTGTCTTGTTTCATGGTCCTCTAGGAAACAAAATTCCGTAGCTCTCTCAACCGCCGAGGCGGAGTATGTTGCCGCGGGGGCTTTTTGTGCACAAGTCCTTTGGATGAAACATACTCTCCTTGATTATGATTTGCATTATAACCATATAAAAATGTTTTCTTAACCCTTTTTGATGTATGACAAAAAGGGGAGAATGAGTTTATGTATGGAAATATAAGTTCATATGGTTTTGGTTCCATATGAGTTTATATATGTTTTTAGTTTTTGATGTGTTTTCATGAATTCTTGTAATTTGAGTTTATGTGTTTTGCAAGTGTTTTATATTCTCATGGCTTTTGGTTTCATGGTGTTTACTTGCAAATTACAAATTACATTGTTTTTGTTTGTTTAATATAGCATAATTTGAGGGGGAGCTTTCTCCTCCCCTATATTTTTGTTTATAGCCTATTTGTTTTGTCATCATCAAAAAGGGGGAGATTGTTAGCCCAAAAGGTTACACTCTCCATTTGTTTAGAGTTTTGATGATAACAAAACAAATAAGAGCTATTTGGTACTAATTAGTTTGTCAAGATAAGTTTCAGGTTTGTACCATATTTGGAGGCCATTGCTTAGCTATTGCAAGAAATTCTAGGTTCATAAAGCAAAGAAGACTTTTTGCACATCAAGGAAGGAACATAGAAGAGAAGGCTCTAGCAAGGCATTGCATGGCTCAAGACTTCAAGATTGCTCAAGATAATTTATTAGATTTGTTTTTAGTTTAGAGTTTTGTTAAAGAGTAGTGAATAGGTTTGAAGCTCTATCACACACGTTTTTGTGCACATCTTGTTTCCAAACATATTTCCTATAACATATACAAAAATAGTTTGTATACAATCTTCAACCTACAAACTTACTTTGATATACCTATTCATGTGTTTTAAGTTTTGTGTTTTATCAAAACTTATTTTTGGAATTTATGACAAAAACTATGATATACATATGTTTCATGTATATAGGATTATATCCATATACATCATGCTTCAAAATGTTTAAATATCATGTTTTTGTATTTGGAAGAGTTTTGGACAAAATGTATTTTCTATTTAAAATCCAATTTTTAGAAAATACAGTTTTTGGTTTTTGGTAAAAATGATAAGAGACAAAAATAGTTCATATTGATTGATATTTGAGCTAAACTTTTTACCACATGTTTATATATCAATGCAAAATGATAAAACTATTTTTGGTGATTTTTAGGAGTGTTAAAAGATTTTTCAAAATATTTTTAAACTGTTTTTCTGACCCAGTTTTCTGTTCCAGACTTCAACCAGTCGACTAGTCTTCTGACAAGTCGACTTGGCTTGAAGTCGGTCGACCGGGTCGGTCGACCGACGTGCACAAATCTGTGCACGTTTGGCAGACTTTGGACGGTCGACCGTCCGGGTCGACCGGGTCTGAGAGCAGAGCTCTCTGTTTGTTTGGGTCGACCGGCCGGTCGACCGTAGCCTGCAACGGCTATTTTTTTGTACTAGCGGTCGACCGGGCCGGTCGACCGAGCTAGCCGTTTGAACAGTAACGGCTAGTTTTCTGAGCTGGTTTATTTTTGTCCTTTTCTCACTTAAGTGTGTTTAAGTGACATGTTTTGGTTTTAATACTTTCTGATTAGCCTTAAAAATGTTTTATCTTAAACCCTAGCCCTCTCCTATAAATAGGGGTGTTTAGGGAGAGATTGGTTACTAGAAAAATTCTCAAAATTTCCAAAAGTTTAAGGCATTCAAAAAGACTTGGTTTCTTGGTTTTTGTGCTGAAATTCTCTCTCATTTTCTGAAGTGTTTTCAAGAACTCTCTGATTTCTTTTTCTTTTCTCCTTGCACACAAGAGCTTCATTCCTACTCATTATTCTCTAAGGACCTTTGTAAGGGAAGAGAATTTTGCAAGAGAGAGTTTGTGGTCTTTTGACTACTCAGAGATTGCTTGTACTTGAGATTGTGGAGTTGGGTACTCCGGTGTATTTGTGACATCTTTGTGATAGTGGAAGTGGTTTGAATCCTTCTGGGGAAGGCGGGGAAGTAGAGCTGGGTGCTCGAACCTCGATAACAATTCTTGGTGTTTGCGTTTGGTTTACTTGCACTTGATTCTTGCTTTACTTTCATTACTCTTATTACTTGCTCTCTACTTTCATTGCTACATTCACTTGCTTTGTGAGATTGTTGCATCATAAATTTTAAATTATGCATTGATTAACATTATCACCTATTCACCCCCCTCTAGGTGATTTTCACTTCTCAGCTAAATCTGTTGGCGGTGCTCAGCCATCTCAGCTGAAATCTGCTGGATGTGCTCCCGAAGGTAAGTGGATAAGGCTAGTTAGGGGTTGAAAGGAACAGAAGAGCCAGAAGAGGATCCATGAAAAGTAGGAAAGATAGGCTGCGACTGAGGAGCAGGAAGACGCTCCCGAGCACGCATCCTCTTGAGGAGGATGCTGTTTATATCTACTGACGGTTCAAATGACCGTTCAGATGAAAGATCAAATCTTAACTGCTTCAATAGACGGGTGATGAGCATCCCAAAGGGCAAGTGCCGGTTTGGGACAATAAGATGATCAGAGGTCATGTAGTTGATGATGAGTTTAGGGATGTTGATTCTAATGCCTTTTATAAGGCAATAGATGACAAGAGGAGCAAAACCCCTAGCGTGACTATACTCTCCTAATTTTGGCAGGAGGTTATAGAACATGATCTTAGTTAGGACTTGGGCGGTGAGAGTATAGTACTTCACCTCCTCATTCCTGACTAAGCCAGGGTTATCATCATCGTGTAACAGGGTAGATGCGGTGTGGGCAGACTCACCGTCAGGATAATCAAAGTCATGAAGTTCGACGTTATAAATATCTACCCCCTCACAGGAGAGGTGTAGGTGACTTGTAAATTTTGAAGAGAGATGTTTATATCTCTGGCCATGACTCTAGATTTAATATGATTTTGTTCAAATGAGAGATTGGAATAAAAATAGTGCACCAATTCAGGATAAACTGGTTCCTTAATTGTGACAAAATTTTCTAAAGAACTGGATCCTAGAATATTTGCAAGATTGAGGTGCTCAAAATCTCTGAGCACCACAGTCCTACCTGAGATAACACTTTTAGATGAAATTTGGGCATACCTATAAATGCATTTTGTGAGACAAAAGGGGTGGATGATGATTCGGGGTTTTCCCCTTTTCAGATCTGGAGCTTTTTGACATTTTAGATGGAAAATCAAGATATAAAAACACGATCTAAGCAAGAAAGATAAGGAATAATCAAGGAAAAATTTAAAGATCTAAAGGAAATAGATTATACCTTGAAAATAAAGAGAAATCCCCAAGAGATTGTAGATCTGGAGCCTGAAAGCAATTTTCTCAAATTTTTATGAAAGGATCTAGGGGTTTGGAGGAGTAGATGATGGTTGGAGAGGGTTTAGGATAAAGAGAATAGGTGAGAAGAGGTGAAAGAGGCGGTGGAAGGAGAAGAGATGAGAAAAATTGGGGGTTAGGGTTTATATAGAGTCGGGTAAAAAAAATATCTTACCCGACTCCAGGTCGACTGCCCGGTCGACCAGTGGAAACCGAGAGCAATCTCAGTTTCAGTCTGTCGATAGCCCGGTCGACCGGCTTCGGGCAGAAAAATATTTTCTGTTCCAGGCTAGGTCGGTCGACTGCCTTGTCGACCGGGCCTATGACAGGCCAACTCGATCGACCGCACAGTCGACCAGAATGCTGAAATCAGTTCAAAAAACTGTTTTAAATTTTATTTTTAATTTAGTTAATTTTCTTTTAAAAAAGAATATATATTTTTCTTGTATAAACATAAAAATGTCAAAATCTTACTTGGCATGAGAAACTCAAAACAAATTTTGAATTAAATTTTATTGTTATTAACAAAATATATCCTTTTATTAGTTACGCTATAAATATGAGATGTTAAAGCCGAATACCCCTTTAAGTTTTCTGAACTTCTCCTTGACATTCTTCTAGATAAGAGTTGAGGCGCGCAATTGCCATCTCTATTTATTTGCTTAATTTGGTTAAATAAATTTTTGATTTTGACAATACTCTTATAAAATATTTATTTTAAAAAAATCTTGACATATGGACAAGCAAAATATGGCAAGCAATCAAAGCAAATTTAATCCAATCATAGTTAAGATACAAAAAAATGGATATGCAAGTTTACACATGTAAGGCATATTATCACAAAAATGCAGCTAGCAAATCCTATACATATAAAAAGAAATTTTAGGTGGAGAAGTTACCAAACTATGGGCAATCTCCAAAATGGGTGCCTCTTTGATAGCGATGCAAGTGACGATGCATTCGTTAAGCATTGATGCATCCACCACCTGGGCACCATCTCCCCTTAAGTCTTGGAGGAGGATGACGCACCTGCATCAATTAAGTTTGGCATGTCTTTTGGTACCCAAATCTTTTGGGTCCTTTGGGGTTAATATTTTCTCGAACCCAAACATTTTTATTAGTCAAGTTTAGCTTAGCATAACAAAATTTTGCTAAATGGCCTTTGTGGCCACAATGTGCACATGTATAAATTTTATCATACATAAATGCATGCTTGTGTGTGTATGCATGCTTGTGTGTGTTTGATGCATGATGAGGAGTGTGTTTCCCTTGAGATTTTCCTTTGGGAAATATAGATGCAAATTTAGTCATGTCAAAAGCACATTTCTTTAAGGTTGTATCCAAAACTTCAACACGTTTTTGGATCTCTAAAAATTCATTTTTATCACAAGTAGAGATTGGGCTTTTTGTAGGCTGTCTAAAAATCACTAAAAACAAGTCATAAAATAGCAGAATCCGAACTCCAGACGCAAGGCTAATCATCACCACCAAGACGCGAGGGTTGAAACCTGCGTCTAACAGCACTGCAAGGATCAAGACGCGAGGGTTGAAACCCGCGTCTCAGCAGCACTGCAAGGACCAAGACGCGAGGGTTGAAACCCGCGTCTCAGCATTATTGCAGTAGCAAGACGCAAGGCTCGAAACCCGCGTCTCAGTTATAACTGCCCTCATTACTTGGTCAATTATTGCCCACGTAATGAGGAAGTTAACCCCCATTATGGAGTGTTTCTAGGGGACATGTTCACCCCCTGAAACCTCTATAAATAGCCCAGTTTGCTATGGAGGGCAGGCACATATATAGGGGAGATAAAAAAAGAAGAAAGAGAGAGTTTAACTCTTCTAACAACTTACTGCGTACAAGTTAGTTTTTACCTACAATCTCTTTAAGATCCCTGGTGGACAGAAGCTGCGTTACTTCATCTACCATCTAAGGAGAATTCCCAAAAGGTTCTGACGTTCACCTGGTCAATGGAAAATAAGATTCACTTTCCACCGCCATATCAAGAACTCGACACTAAACAAAGGGAGACTCAAGCGTGAATATCTCCCCTCTCTTGTAAGAGGATTATTGATCCGCTGTAACTTTCTTTACTATCAAATAAAGAATTTACTTCTCGATCTTCAATTTTTCCTCCACCAAACAAGAGATGGTGACTCTACTGGGGACGACTTTCTCTACTGACGAGCAAGTTGTGGCACAAGGTGACGTCACCTATATGGGAAAAACAGTCGAATCACTTATCGTGGAGTTCAAGCAGGCGAAGTATGAAGAGTTCCTCTCTTCCGACTCCAAGAGCCCTAAGGCGCGGGTCTACCGCAAAGTCTCCTCAGGGACTTGCTCTCGAGTCAGCTCTGAGATCCCCTCAGACGCGACTGGCAAAAAGGATGTCGTGGCTAATCGCATCATGTGTAACACCCACGTCAACATCTCCCAGGAGACCCGCGTGGTTGACGTTGCTGATGTTCAGCCCGTCCATCCCCTTCCTCAGCGCCAGGTTACCAGGGGTTCCCATCAACCCATACGACGTAACAGGAATGCTGAGCGGGGACAGAGACGGCGTGCTCGTCAACTACAAGCTAGAACAACTATCTGCCCAACAGAGGTAGGACACGAGGTTCAAGCCCGCGTCCCTTCTGAACCATGTCCGACACGTGAAGTCCGCGTTTGGAAGCCTAAACGTGAGGTTCACCAAATTTACATTTCTGAAGCTCCGATTCCCAAACGCTACGAGCAGTAACGTGAGGTCTGTGCTCCTCATCCAAGACACGAGACCCGCGCCTCTACATTTATATGCGAGTCCCAGAAGGCCTGCGTTTCTCAAGCATCTCTACCCAGATGCGACAATCGGCAACGCGAGAGTCGCGTCTCTTCTCAACAGAGGCGCAAGACTCGTGTTTTAGAGCCACAACATGAGAGCTGCGTTCATTTTACAGAACGTGAGCTCCGCGTCTCAGAACCTTGCGTCTCAGCATTGCGAAGCAAGGATAATTCTCACAAGCTGAAAAGTCCTCGACAATCTGAGGCTAATCTCTTCGATCCCCCTCTCACGGATCTAAGAGATTATTTGACAAAGAAGAGGAGTTTCAGTTTGATCACTCCATCGTGTTACTGAAAATGGCTTATCACAATGCTCTCTGAGTGCTGTTGCAGTTCACGTGCAAGCCGACAGTCTATATTCAGACAGTCGACTCTAACCTCCCGATCAGCCAAAAGATATCGCTCCTACAGGAGGAGCACCTTCTCTGACACAGAGTACCCTGAAATCACTGCAAACATGGCAAGTAGAAGTAAGAAAAAACAACCAGTGGTCAGCTCCAACGAGTCTGACACGGAACCAGAAGGAGTGTACCAGCATACTCGTACTTGGACTGGAGTGATTGCTCCGATCAATTACAGTGCCCTGGCTCGGGGCATTGAAGTAAATGACTCACATTCTGCCGTTGCAGAGTTGCAGGCTTCGAACTTTTCCATAGAGAAGGAAGCCTTCATATACATAACAAATACTCCTGAGGAGACGGCCAGGCGCTTTGAGCAACAAGCCCAGGTCCAGAGGGAACAATTTGAGACTGGCTCAACAAAAATTCATCGATTCTCTCAAACTGATGCTGGCACAATTGCTTGAAGACAAGAGGAAGTCAACTGACAAAACCTCCTCTAAAAAGTCTAAAGAAAAACAAAAGGAAGGAGAAAGCTCATCTTCAGTGCATATCGAGGAGAAAGAGCAATCTACTTCTGAGTCATCTAAATCCTCATCTAAGGGGGAAGGCAACTCGGACCATGGAAGGATTCATTCTAAGAGAATGAGTCAATTGGAGCAACGTCTCGAGGCCCTTACTAATCGAAAAGGCCTCCAAGAAGCAGGAGTGGTCCGGCCATATCCGGCCGAGTGGGACCTTGTTCCATACCCCCCAAGTTCAAAGATCCAACCCTACAACCGTTTAACGGCAAAGGGTTACCGAACCAACATATCTACTACTTCAAGTCTCAGACGGGGAATGTGGTAGATAATGATGCCATCTTGACACGTTTGTTCATCGGCACTTTAAAAGGGCTTGCCTTTGAATGGTTCATGAAGCTCCTGGAAAATTTCATTAAAAATTGGAGTGATCTGGAGAAGCTTTTCCTAACACGCTTTTTTGAAGATGACTCAGAGATTACAATGCCTACTCTTTTGGCCACAAAACAGTGAAAGGGGGAGTCAGTCAAATTATTTGTAGAAAGATTTCAGAATATGGCACTCCGATGTCCTAGCGGCATGACCCAGGCCACCCTGGTAGAAACATTACGCCACAATCTACAAACGTCACTCCTCGCCCAAATAGGAGCTGCTGAAAGCCGCACTTGGAAGCAATTGGTCCAGCATGGTGAACAAGCTGAAGAAATTGTCACCAGGGTTAGGGCAGAAGAAAACAAGCCCAGACCTGAAAGGTCGACAAGGCATACACTAGACGCATCCTTTCAAACAAAAAGGAAAGATAACTTGGCGACAGAGACGAAATCCCCTACCAAACCTTAGCCAGTCAAGGGAAGTGGCTCTTCAAGTCAGCCACGCGCTAATAAGTAGTATTCCTTCAAAGATGAACATGTTGACTTGTTGTTCAAGTTACTCAATAAGAGCAACAGATTGAAACTTCCTGAAGCTAGACGTCCTGAAGAAGTCGGTAAAACCGACAATCCTAACTACTCTGTATCATAGGATGCTGGGACACCCCACCAAGAGCTGTTATGTATTCAAAGACATTCTTCAGGCTCTAATTGATGCAGAGGTATTAAAACTCTGTCCAGAGCAGAAGAAAATAACGGCCAATATGACATCATTCCTCTAGTTCGGAAGACAACCTCCAGCACCCTCTGGAGTAGTCCCCATCCCAAAAGGGGAACTAAGAATGATCAATATGGACCCTCACCTTCAACAAGAGAAGGGTCTTCTACCTGTCCCCATACCTCAGAGGGAAGTTATGTGGGTTCATCCTGACCTTGTGAATGGCCAGCAATGGACCACTGTTACCAGCAGAAGGTCCAAAGGCAAAGTAAAAGCTTCGTCCTGTAATGTGGTGTGCACTTCTTCTTGAGAAGCAAAAATCGATGTTCCCTCACTAACTGATTCAGAAGAGAAAACAATAGTTCTCGCCGTAGAACCTAATCAACCACTCGTGGCAGAAACTCGTTCGGGCCAGTCATATTTAAAGAAGTATGACGAAATGGTGGCAACCCCTCCTAAACCCACTACAGAGTCAGCCAAGCCCTACACGAAGCAACCGGTGGAGAAGCAGAAAGAGCTTCAGTTTTTCAAAGCTCTCCCAAAGGACAACGCGGAAGGATCCACAACACCTTACCGATTTGACGTCCTGGCTCAACTGGCCAATATCCCGGCCAGAATCACTCTTTACGAGCTCCTAAGGCTATCAAAGTCAATCAGAGAAGCTTTGAGAGAGGCCCTAACTAATGCTGAGGTCTTCATGACCCAGATACCGGCTGGACCACGGGAGGAAGATGTAGAGGATTGCCTCCATGCCTCCCAAAATGCTTCCTGCATCACCTTCACGATAGATGATATGCAGGTTAAGGGGAAAAATGATCGGCCCCTATACTTCACAGGGTATATTGGATCGTCTGAAGTAAGCCGCATTCAGGTAGATTCAGGATCCGCGTTGAGCATTATCCCTCGCCGGGTCATGCAACATTTAGGGATTCCTACTCACCGATTGAGCACCAGCCAGACTACTATTTATGGTTTCAATGCCAATAGTAAGCACCCAATGGGGAAGATCAAGCTCAAATGCCAAATTAAGGATTTAAAGTCTGAAGTGACATGCTATGTGATCGATGCCGACACTTCATACAATTTGCTGCTTGGACGACCATGGATTCATCGTAATTCCATCGTCCCCTCCACTCTCCACCAAGTTATGAAATACATCGATGGAAGTGAAAAGGTACGAACGTTGATTGCTGAAAGGCATCCGTTCAAGGGGGTAGAGAACTATTTCACAGCTCTCTCCTGCACCAGGACTCTTTGGAAATAAATAAGAACCCACAACCAAAGGAGCCAGACTCTGGTAATGAAGCTGACACCGAGCCAGAGAGAGAAGAGTGCATGTGGGAATTAGATCCACTTGTAACGAGCATTAATAAGCTCGATGTTGATAACACCGCCAATAATGTAGGCGGGTGGTATTTAATGAAGAGTTAAATTTGGCTTACTTTTCTGTGTTCGCTTCTGATTCAGTTCCATTAGACACTAGTACCGAAGTGGATAATGACCCCTGGTCGGTAATGGATGCTTTGACATCATTGCATGTACCAGTAAAGTCATCCTTTGAAATGTACCAAGATGTCGGTGATGCGCAAGAATCAGTATTCATGGTCCCAGCTAGATGCAAAGGCCAAAAACCAATCCTTTTCGGATGAATCAAGTCCGAACTGATGTCTCGTGAAGAGTCAGAAAGCGAGAATGAACCTCCTCAGTTCATCCATTATGAATATACTCAGAATGATGGAAAGCATGGGGTATGACTGACAAACAGTCCTGGGTTGAACTTCGGCAAAGGAAGAAGAACACTACTCCGGTCTTTCGTTCCGAAATGGAAATCACCTGATTATTACCATCGTACTCGCAGGGGTTTGGGTTATGTGTCAACCACAATTCCGTCAGCCTCTGAGTCTGAAGAGTCACTATACCATGACTATTCATCTGGCACGTCATCATAGGACTCAGATGTTAGTATTGGGAACCTCTTCGGAGAACTTTCAGTATATATGGTTTCAGCAAGCCACCTGGAAGACAGAGATGAAGAGATGATCCAGTCTGATACAGATCCTTGGATAAATACTTAAATACTCTCTGGGATACTCGCTTTGAACATCACGAGCCACCCATGGAGGATAAACTTGCCCAGATTAATCTGGAAGATGAGGCTAATCCTAAGCCCATCTTTATAAGCGAAAGCCTATCATCCTCCGAGAAAGAAGATTTAATATCTCTTGTGCGAGAGTATATAGATGTTTTTGCTTGAAACTATGAGGACATGCCTGGGCTTGATCCTCGAGTGGCTATGCATCGCCTTAACATTAATTCAGATGTGAAACCAGTCAAACAACAGCAACGACAGTTCCGTCCAGAAATAATGGAAGCAATCCAGTCAGAAGTCAAAAAACTCATAGACTCTGGCTTCATTAGGGAAGAGCAACA
Organism: Agave tequilana; assembly: GCA_038442645.1. NCBI lineage: Eukaryota > Viridiplantae > Streptophyta > Magnoliopsida > Asparagales > Asparagaceae > Agave > Agave tequilana. The sequence continues at coordinate 110,562 of JAVJIF010010277.1, forward strand.
TCTTGATTGGGTAGCCAATATCGTTCCCGTTGCCAAAAGAACAGAAAGATTCGGATTTGTATTGATTTTCATGATCTAAATGAGGCCTGCCCCAAAGACGAATTCCCTCTCCCAATCACAGATGTCATGATTGACAACACATGCGGGTTTGAGCGAATGTCCTTCATGGATGGATTCTCAGGGTATAATCAAATCAAAATGTATCCTGATAATGAAAAGCATACTTCTTTCAGGACATCACTGGGGATATACTACTATACTGTCATGCCCTTTAGACCGAAGAATGCGGGGGCCACATATCAGAGAGCTATGAATGCAATTTTCCACGAGCACCTGCTAAAACAGTGGAATGCTATGTTGACGACATTGTAGTGAAAAGTCGCATCAAAGGTGATCACATAACCGATCTGAAGAGAATCTTCGAAATCATGCGGGCACACCAGTTGAAGATGAACCCCACCAAGTCCTTCCTGGGGGTGGCTAGCGGCAAATTCCTAGGGTTTGTGGTAACTTCCACAGAAATTCATTTAGACCCAGAAAAAAGTTCACGCTATCCAGGAGATGCAACCTCCGAGGAACCTCATGGAGCTTAGGGGATTGCAAGGACGACTGGCATACATCCGAAGGTTTATCTCAAACCTCTCTGAAAGATGCCAACCCTTTACCAAATTAATGAAAAAGGGTGTCTCATTCATTTGGGATAATGCTTGCCAACAAGCATTCGAGGAGATTAAATGATACCTCACGCAACCACCGGTCCTTGCAGCTCCGGTGTCCGAAAAACCTTTCCTGATATTGTCCGAGAAATGGATCATTCCCTAAGAGCTTTACTAGCCAAGAATAATGATCAAGAATATGAACAAGCAATCTATTATCTGAGTAGGACTATGATCGGGGCCGAACATTGATACAACCCGATCGAAAAGGAATGTTTGGCATTGGTGTTCGCTGTCCAGAAAATACGACACTACTTGGTGGGCCAGACTATAAACGTCATATCAAGGGTTAACCCTTTGAGGTTACTCATGACAAAGCCATCGTCATTAAACGGCCGATTGGCAAAATGGACCATACTGCTATCCCAATATGAAATGCTCTTTTTATCATAAAAAGCCGTGAAGGGACAAGCGGTGGCGGATTTCCTGGCTGAGCATCCAGATTCGAGGGCAACTGAACATTACGAGGATCTCCCAGACGAGGTCGCTAAGGTTTGTCTGACCCAGACATCTTTTGAGAGACAAGTGTGGCAACTCTTCTTTGACGATGCATTAAGAACAGGTCCACAAGGGCATGTCATAGCCAGAGTAGGGATAATACTCGTCTTTCCATAGAACTATGTGATTCCTCGAGCTTTCTCATTAACCGAGCCCTGCTCTAACAACGAGCTGAATACAATGCCCTCTTGATTGGAATGCAAATCACCGATGAGATTGGCGTTAAAAATCTCGAGGCATACGGTGACTCTAAACTCATCGTTAACCAAGTTCGCGGGGAGTATGAAGTCAGATATGAAGACTTAATGCCCTATTACAACACAACTATCTCTATGGCCGAAAAGTTTAGAAACTTTTACATCGACCACGTACCACGCCAGTGAAATGCGCATGCAGATGCGCTGGCATCTCTCGCTGCTTCTTTAGCCCTTCCAGCTGGAGCAGTAGAAAAAATACTTGTTTACAGCCACAACTTGTATTACCTAAGATTTGCTTTTGAAGATCACCAAAAGCCGACAGGAGACTGTCAAGTCAAAGAAGCTCTTGAGTCTTCAGCCGGTCCAGAGCCTAGGGATTGGCGATTCCCTTACATTGACTATGCCTTGTACGACATTCTCCCTGATGATCCTAAAGAAGCGGCTGCCATTAGAAGGAAAGCCCCCAAATTCTATTATAATGCGGTCATGCAAACATGTATCGTCGATCGCATGATGGGATCTTTCTCCACTGTCTATCACGAAAAGAGGCGCATGAGGTACTTCAAGAAGCACATGATGGTATGTGTGGAACTCATCAACCTGGTCCAAAGCTTGGGGATCGACTCCGAAGATTAGGGTATTATTGGCCTAGGATGATCCCAGATGCCATCACTTATGCCAAACGATGTTACGCCTGCCAAGTTCATGGTGATTTCATCCATCAAGCGCCAGGGTATCTTCGCTCTATAACTTCTACTTGGCCATTTGAGATGTGGGGGATGGACGTAGTTGGCCCTATAAGCCCACCATCATCCAAAGAACACTGGTTCATCTTAGCCATAACCGACTACTTCTCTAAATGGGCTGAAACTATCCCTTTGAGGGAGTTAAAGAAATCTGATGTGATCAAATTCGTTAAACATCACGTCATCTACCGTTTTGGTGTGCCCCGGCGAATTGTCCATGACAATAGACCCCAGTTCGTTAGTCAGGCTTTTCAAAGGTTCTGCAACAAGTTCAGGATCCAGAGTGTGTCCTCAACAGCATACTACCCAGCTGCTAATGGCCTTGCAGAAGCTTTCAACAAGACTATTGGCAAGCTTCTCAAGAAATTCGTCTCGAAAAGCCAACGTGATTGGGACGATAAATTAGGTGAATGCTTGTGGGCCTATCGCAGGACAGTTCAAACCCCAACGAAAGTTACACCATTCTCTTTGGTATATAGGCGTGAAGCCGTGCTTCCACTAGAAATATAAATTCCATCTCTACGTGTCGCCATGACAACAGAGATGACAAATGAGGAGAAGTATCGACTGCGACTCTAAGAATTAGAGGTTTTAGACGATAAACGTCTGCGGCCCAACAGCAAATCGAGCTCTACCAAGCCCGGATTACCAGAGCCTTCAACAAGAAAGTTAAAGAGCGAACTTTCAAGAAAGGTGGCCTTGTCTTAGCTGTCAAAAGACCCATGGTAATGATACATAAGACAAAAGGAAAATTTTAACCCAAATAGGAAGGACCATTTGTAGTGGAGTCAGTCTACTCAAATGGAGCATATCGCCTCATAACCTCAAACGGTGATACACTCATGATGCCTATCAACGACAGATTCTTGAAGAAATACTACCCTTGATAGCACTTTTCCTCCGATCAAGTTAATATTACACCTCTGATCAAAACTCCAGATCCAAGAAGAGCTTCTTTATTTTACTAGATCACATCACAGTAGATCAGTGTCAAACTAATCGAGCACTGGCTGCATCATGATGCATTATGTAAATATTGAGAAAGAAACAAAATGCGAAACTTGGGTTTTAGTATTAGCACTCTCTGGATTAACATCTGAAGCCTCCGACGGCTAAGGATAGAGGAAAATGTTGGCTTTTAAGTGATTGAAGCTAAAACCTGCACACAAAATATGAAATTTCAGAACTTAAAAAAAGAAATGTGTAAGTGCTCAATTCTTCCGCGATAGCAAGTGGCTATGCGGGTCGTGATCCACAAGGAGGGTTTTGCGATGGAAGCGTTTACGTTCTTTATTGAAATCTTTGTGAAAACCAAACGAGAGTTCTTCTCTGTTTTTAAGTTAAGAAAATGAAAAGAATTATGTTAAAGTTAGAAGAAAATGAGAGATGAAGAAGGTGGAAAAACTCAGAAAACGGCGAAAGCGACTATGTACAAATGATTATTTACAAGGAAGTGAAAAGGATGATTTAGAAGAGGTATTGTTGGTGATCTAATTTACAGAAATAAAAGAAAAGAAATAAAAATAATTGCTTACCTTCTTTTCATCAAAAGCTTACCTTGAGTCTTCAGCAACGATTTTACCTTGAAGTGGAGGCATTCAGCGCATAGCCCATAAAATTTGAGTATTGGTCTCTTCCACATTACATCATCAAGACTACTTCAAGAATGAAATGATACATAGAGAGACTCCATTCCAGCGTCATGAGCTATCGGTGGCACTCGCAAAGACAAGGCTCTTTCGATGCTTTTAGACTCACTTGGAAGACAATTGTACCAAAAAGAAAAGTGAAGTAGAAAAGAAGAAGAAGAAGAAGAAAAAAAGAAAGTATCTACAAAGAAAGAACATCGATTCGATTTCATAACAATCAAAGAAAAGAAATAAATCTTACACCGGTGTCACTCCAGCTCAAGCTTCATTCTTGTTCTTCGATGAAAGTCTGATCTCCTCTTATTTACATAAATGAAAGCTAAAATTACATGGAAAAGAAAAACAAAAACCTAAACTAAAGAAATGGAAAACTAGTCTAAATCCTATCTCTGCATGGTCGTCCATTTTTAGCGCAAACACTGCCTTTTTATAGGCATAACCCTCACGAGGGGGATCCCGGGGAGATCGGGGGAGCAAACGCTCCCCCTAACTCCCTAACCTTACCGCGGAAACGCGGCTTGGGCCGCGTTTTCGCGGCCAGGGTGTGGCCAGGTGGCCACACCCTGTTGGTGGGTTGCCCTGGTTTCGCCCTCTGACTTTATCTGGAGTTAGTTTTTCAGTTTGAGTCCCGGATTCTGATGAAATGGCCTTGGATTCTTGGCTTTAACAGATCGATTCTGAGAGGATTCTTCTCAACCGGTTTTCAACCTCTTGATTTTGTCCTGATTTATTGAGTGCGAATTAATTCTGATTTAATTCAGAATTTTGGTGGGCTTTGGGCTCATTTCACTTCATCCCCTTAAAAAATGGGCCTGCAAATAAATTAAGCAATTAATTAAGACAATGCAAAGTTTTATTACAGAATAAGTATGAAAATATGATATTAAACATGCAACATTAGCGACCAATCACACCCCCATACCTATCTTTTGCTCGTCCTCGAGCAAAACAACTAAACTATACTAAGGATTATTAGACCACTTTCGCAGGTCACACGATTGCACTGAGCATGTGCAACAAGCCGTTAAACCTCTAGGTTTCTCCTAGAGGACGAGTTTTGTCTCGTGAGGGTTTTCAGCGAATTACACCCACAAAATCCATAAAGAAAGGGAAATAAAGAGTTAGTATTTTGAAAAGCATTTTGAAAGAGAAAAATATTTGAAATATAATTGTAAGATTTAAGCAATCTATAAGTTATAGGAAAACTGAATTTTTCATTCCTAAACTTAGTCTCTATTCAAAAATTTGTTATCAATCAAAGTAAGGAGTCAAATTGTACTTCTCATCTAGCCTATTACTTTACCCTAAGTCATATGCACCATGTGACTGTGAAAATTTTGACTAAGGGTTCATTAACTCTAATTCTTATGCCTTATTTATTTATATATATATACTTTTTTTTGGTGGTATTATTCCTTAGTTCTATTAGGCTTTCTAATCTGCCCATGTAACGAGCCTTTAATCGATGACTCCCAAACCAAACGGTCTTAGGGCATCGGGTGAGAAGACACCCCAAGGACTTAAGGACTCGAGCAAACAAGGCCACAAAACTAAGGATTTTATTATATGAATCACTTTTAGGCGTGAATGCTTATGCTTTATTAGGCACAAATACCCAGCTTAATCAGAGGATTTTATATATTTTTTCTTAAACTTATCTAATCATCTTTCACATAAATACTAAGGCTTGCTTAGGCCAAAGCACCTAGCTAATCAATAATTAGATTTGTTTATCTTTGTTTTTCTTTTTTTTTCTTTTCTTCAAACTTATCTAATTATCTTTCGCATAAATACTAAGGCTTGCTTAGGCCAAAGCACCTAGCTAATCAATAATTAGATTTGTTTATTATATATATATATATATATTTTATAAGGCATAAGAATCTTTGTTTTTGAACCCTAAGTGTGTAAGTGTATGAAGTGTGCATATTTCATCAAGGTAAAGATCAAGACTAAATTACTTTGACAAATTTTCTTCCTAACCCTAAAAATCAAACAAATAATCATATTTTGACCAAGCATAAGAAATCCAAATTTAGATTTTCCTATTCCTTAAAATTAACTTAATTTCTTACAAAAAATATGTCAAAATATTATTTCTATTTTCAAAAAGTTTTTAATAAAAAAGAAAACCTAAGTTATGTTAGACCCTCCCCCACACCTATCTCATGCATTGTCCTCAATGTATGAATTAATGCATAGATGCATGAAAAAGACGAAAGGGAAGGAAAATGTTACTTTATGGTGGTGGTCTGATTGGTCCACGAAATGCGGCCCAATCGACTTTTCTTTGGGTTCGGAGGAACCCACCAACAATTTCTCTAATATAACCCATTAAAAAGATGTATCCATAAAGGATCTTTATTAAATATTTAACCCCATCTAATTTCCATATTCCATAACTAATTTCGGAGTCAAATTTGTCAACCACCTCGTCCCAGAATGGAGTATGAAATGACAGAACGGTTGACTTGGACTCGGAAGGACATGAACTAATACCGACTCAGGAAGGTGACTTAAGTCAAGTAAAGGTTCAGGAGTCGAAATTAGTTCAAAAAGCGGGTCCAAGTCAAGAAGTTGAAACTCAAGTCCACATGTATTTTCTAATAATGGGATGTGACCTAATATGGGTGATTCCAGTTCAGGAATGATAGGTGGAGGAATCAAAACTGACTCTAAAATATTACTCAAGTTTGGTAACAAAACAGGAGTCAATATTGATTCAGAAAGTTGAACTGGATCACAGATTTGAGAATCTAGGTCACATATCTCATTGAGTTCAATATCAAAAAATTGAGAACTTGCCAATTTGTCAATAGGATTTTCAAAATTGTATAATTGGTCAAGTTTAATATGATCCTCAAAGATGGGGGATTCAATTTCATGATGAATAAACATAGGATCCAACGTTGTCGAAATCAGGTGAAGATACCGGAGTCATAAGCGAATTAGGAAGTAGAATTGAATCACTCAGTTGGGGTTCAGGATCATATTCATTTTCAAGTTCTATTTCAGGAAAAGGATAACTTGCTAAACTGTCAATATCTTTTTCAAAATTTGGAGTTTGGGTAAGTTCAAATGGTTGTTCTGAAATGGAATCTTGATTTTCAAAACTACAGGACTCTTTGGCTCTAACAGAATGGTTAGTGACATCAGAACTGGTCCAACGGTGAGAATGTAGAGATTCGACCATCATATCTATGTCACGATTACGAGTGTTTTGAGCCTGAGTCATGGCTTCAAGCATCTTTTCATAGTTGATAGGTTCATTGTTTTGATGAAAAGATGAAGAATTGTCTTGGAAGTGGTAGTGAAATTGTGAGTCCATCAGATTTTGGGATTTGTGTTTGGACTCACGCATACTCATTTTCAAAATTGATGGTTTCCTATTTTGGACTGGTGGAACTGAGTATGAATCTTGAAAATATTGTGGACTAGGTGAAGAAGGAGGACAAGTTGGTTGATAATTATGCTCGGGGGAGGTGAATCCCCACTGACTCTGTGAAGAGTTGAAATCATTCTGGAAATTATAGTCATACGATGGGGGGCATGGGTTATATTCATTCGGATAAGACCAATCCGGCATACTAGGTTGGTTAAAGTTATGATATGCCGGGTTGGTAATATCCGAAAAAGAATTCGATGTGTAATATGGATTATTATTAAAGTTGGAAAAATTATTATTATAAGCCATATCACACAATGGAATACAAACAAAAAGAAAGAAAAACAAACAAAAAAACAAACAAAAAAGAAAAAATTCTAACCTAAGTTAGGGTAGACCTATGACCAAGACGACTCCTAACTGATTAGACTGTCCACGGGAGGTCTAATGTAGACTTTGACCACAAGCTAATCAGCCAGGTCAGGGCAAGGTTGGTGGGAGGTTTTCCATCAAAGACGTTCCTTAATTAAATAACCACCAACCTTCGGGTATTCGGCCCTTAATCCCTTTCCTACACACTGATTTTGCAAGAGTCAAATTCCAACACCTTTCCCCCTTAGGATAATCTCCTAATTGAGTCCGAGATGTCCCTAGGGCCAAGGTCTACTCATTTTTAGTTAGGCTTGGGTTAGTGAGTGCTTGGAATCTGATTTTTGGGCTAAGGAAGGGTGATTAAATCCCCACCATATCTTGTTAATGGGTGATGCCCTTAAAATCAATTTGTGCAAGTGTACAAGATAAATAAGATTCACTCAAAGCGATGTAAATCAACCAAGAAGTGAGTCCTATGCTAAATGCAATGCATACGTACCTTGCTCCAGCACTCTTCAACAGTAAAAATAAATGAATTGAAAAGACACGTGCCTAAAAATACAAACGTCTAATCAATTTTTTTATCTTTTCAACAAACGTTTTACTGTTGATTATTAGCAGGCTTATGTGATGGCATATAAGAAAAAGTAAAGTTGCATAAAACTACAATTTGCAAAGCAAGCAGCCCTGCAAAAAGATAGTTAGTAGTCCACTCCTTTTTGCTGCGGATCCGCGGCTTTGGCCGCGAAAACGCGGCAAAGCAGAGGGCACTTGGTCTCTGCTTTCTAGAGCAGAGGCCCAAGGCCACTTATATGTTACTGCAACTTTAATTTCCTGTTTTGCTTGCCCTTAACCTGCAACAGAGAAGAAAATTCGTTTAGTTCTAAAAAAATTTTCAAAAAAAATCAGATTTCAATAAAAACAACGTTACCCTCCCCGGCAACGGCGCCAAAATTTGATTGAAGCTAAAACCTTTTTATGAATTCAGAACTTAAAAAAAGAAATGTGCAAGTGCTCAATTCTTCCGCGATAGCAAGTGGCTATGCGGGTCGTGATCCACAAGGAGGGTTTTGCGATGGAAGCGTTTACATTCTTTATTGAAATCTTTGTGAAAACCAAACGAGAGTTCTTCTCTGTTTTTAAGTTAAGAAAATGGAAAAGAATTATGTTAAAGTTAGAAGAAAATGAGAGATGAAGAAGGTGGAAAAACTCAGAAAACGACGAAAGCGACTATGTACAAATGATTATTTACAAGGAAGTGAAAAGGATGATTTAGAAGAGGTATTGTTGGTGATCTAATTTACAGAAATAAAAGAAAAGAAATAAAAACAATTGCTTACCTTCTTTTCACTAAAAGCTTACCTTGAGTCTTCAGCGACGATTTTACGTTGAAGTGGAGGCATTCAGCGCATAGCCCATAAGATTTGAGTATTGGTCTCTTCCACATTACATCATCAAGACTACTTCAAGAATGAAATGATACAGAGAGAGACTCCATTCCATCGTTATGAGTTATCAGTGGCACTCGCAAAGGCAAGGCTCTTTCGATGCTTTTAGACTTACTTGGAAGACAATTGTACCAAAAAGAAAAGTGAAGTAGAAAAGAAGAAGAAGAAGAAGACTAAAAGAAAGTACATACAAAGAAAGAACATCGATTCAATTTCATAAAAATCAAAGAAAAGAAATAAATCTTACACCGGTGTCACTCCAGCTCAAGCTTCATTCTTGTTCTTCGATGAAAGTCTGATCTCCTCTTATTTACATAAATGAAAGCTAAAATTACATGGAAAAGAAAAACAAAAACCTAAACTAAAGAAATGAAAAACTAGTCTAAATCCTATCTCTGCATGGTCGTCCATTTTCAGCGTAAACACTGCCTTTTTATAGGCATAACCCCCACGAGGGGGATCCCGGGGAGATCGGGGGAGCAAACGCTCCCCCTAACTCCCCAACCTTACCGCGGAAACGCGGCTTGGGCCGCGTTTCTGCGGCCAGGGTGTGGCTAGGTGGCCACACCCTGTTGGTGGGTTGCCCTGGTTTCACCCTATGACTTTATCTGGAGTTGGTTTTTCAGTTTGAGTTCCGGATTCTGACGAAATGGCTTTGGATTCTTGGCTTTAACCGATCGATTCTGAGAGGATTCTTCTCAACCGGTTTTCAACCTCTTGATTTTGTCTTGATTTATTGAGTGCGAATTAATTCTGATTTAATTCAGAATTTTGGTGGGCTTTGGGCTCATTTCTCTTCATCCCCTTAAAGAATGGGCCTGCAAATAAATTAAGCAATTAATTAAGACAATGCAAAGTTTTATTCCAGAATAAGTATGAAAATATGATATTAAACATGCAACATTAGCGACCAATCATTAAGCCCAACATAAGTCTTTGACAACTCATCATGCTGAGGGGAATAGCATGGCTAGCCCAACTCAAACGGTAGTTGGTAAAGGCACACCAAATCCGTTGATAGCTGGGGTTTGCTAAAAATTCTAGTGGATTTGATTCCACTCTTTCCACCAAAATCCCTTACCAATTCTCATACACAGAATGGTAGGTCCACAAAATACAATCATTGCTACGTTAACACTATACCTCTGGCAATGAAAAATTTCAATACTCCCTAGCGAGTACAAACCTTACTTGTCTCAACTCTATATGGAGTAGCAAGCCTTCAAATTTGTCAAGTTAACTCTACACCTCTGACACTTCAAACTTCACTTGTCAATTCTCATTAATAGAATGACAAGTCTTCAAAATTGATCATATAGCGAATCAACCACTGTCAAGTTAACACTACACCTCTGAAACTTCAAACTTCACTTATCAATTCTCATAAATAGAATGACAAGTCGTCAAAATTGCTCATATCGCAAATCAACCACTGTCAGGTTAACATTACACTTCTGATAAATTACTGTTAAGTTTAACACTACACCTCTAACAGTGATTGAGTTGCTTCCAAGTTCAATATTAAACCTCTAACAGTTACTTTTCCTAAGGCTTCCATATCGAAACTGAAATGAGCGATGCTATGTGATTGGTATTCAATTCTGCATATTTTACCACATTATTCCCATGCATATTACAAATAAAAATATGATTTTTGATCATCTTCTCTCTATTTTTGCAGGTCCACATCTGAAAAGAGAAAAGGCCCAAAATCTCTTTAATTAGCAATAATTAAAAGAGATTAATTCAAAAGCTCAAAAGAGAGCCCAAATTTGAATCCAGAATCAGGAGAGATCCTCGCGCCAACTCAATCTTCCAGAAGGCCACGTGGATAACAAACTCATAACAAACCTGTACCAGAAAATCTGGCCTGAACGGCCAAGATTTTGCCGCACTTTCCCGCGTATCTGCGGCAGTTACAGGGTGGTTAGGGCCCAGATTTCTCTCCAACAACCTGGGCTCTAGATCCTTCTCTCTGAGGCTATAAATACAGGACCAGGGCTTGCGAAGAAAAGTGGAGAAGGAGAGAGGAGAGATTAGAGGATAAAGCTTTGTAATTTTGTATTTTTTCTCTAGGATTTTAGTGCTTTAGATCTTCTTCTTATTCCCTAGAAATTCTGCAAAAGAGAGTTGTAAGAGAGAGAAAGCTTGTGTAAACCAAGGGGTGACAACTTGTGAAGCAAGGATTAATCCATTCTCTTCTCTCTACTTGAGCTTTTTCTAGTATTACTTGCTTTCTTTAATTCTACCTTTACTTTACTTGCACTTTTATTCATGCTTTGCTTTTCCTTTATTGTAATGGCTAGTAGCTAATTCTTCTCATGTCTAGCTAACCACTAACCTTGCTAACTACTAACTCATGGGTGATTGCTATCTTTAATCTTGCAAGTTGTATGGTCTTTTTCTTCTTCGATGGGTTTCTTTCATTTTTGGCAAGCTCTTGTTGTAATTCTCCATATGATTCATGTGTGCCTCATTTAGAGCCTTGTCTTTAGAACAAGTGCCTTGATGGAACATGGAGATGGATCACCAAACATATGCTATTTGTTGTACAACTTCTTTACTTCCATTAATGAATGTTGTATCTTCTTTCTTAGCATTACTTGTGTGTAGCTCTTTTGATTCCATTATTGAAAGTCTAATTGTAGGCCAATGACATCTATGAGGCTACAAGACAAGTCCAAGAATGATCACCCGTCATCCAAGTGAGAAAGTAATTAGACCACTACGCAAGACAAATCTTTGCCGATGAATCAACATGAGGCATGCATTCACCATCACGGAGTTTAGTAAGTTTTAGCAAGGTAGTAAGGTTAGCTAGTCATGATCTTCTCATTCTAAGAGTCTTTTCAAAGTTTTCTTTCTTTTAGTTTTAATTCCAAAAGCAAATCTCTTCTTTGATTTCTTTTCATTTTCCATCATGAACAAAGCCACCCATTCTTTCACTTCTTTTTCCAATTCATTTTTATTCTTTTAAGACAAAGAAGAATCTTCGTTTTCTTTCTTCACTACCAACCGTAACGCTTCCATCGCAAGCTCTCCCTGAGAATCGACCCGGTATAGCCTTTGCTATAACGGAGATTGGAAAGGATACATTAATCATTTTGAATACATTTGTGGAGTGATCAAAGCACCTAAGGTTGATTCTAAACCTTATCTCTTTTTATTGAATATATTTTGTGTGCAAATTATACTCCACAATACAACACCTTTCCCGTCTAAACAAAATTGGCGCCGTTGCCGGGGAGAGCAACGGTTTTTGGTTTAAAGTGAAGAACTAAACGCATTTTCTTCTCTGTTGCAGGTTACAGGTGAAGAAACAGAAAAAATAGCATTGCAGTAACATATAAGTGGACCTGGGCCTCTGCTCTTGAAAGCAGAGACCAGGATCCCTCAGTTTTGCCGCAGAATCTCGGCCCCAGCCGCAGATTTGCGGCAATCCTGAGTTCACTACTGACAAGTTTTCTGCAGGGTCTTCAGCTTTGCAAAATACAGCTTCTGCAATAATTCTTTTCTTGTATGCTTCACCATATTCCTGCTTATTATAATAAACAGTAAAACATTGGTTGAAACGTTAAAAATTGTTTAGACATTTGCATTCTAGGCACGTGTCTTTTCAATTCCTTTACTTTTACTGTTGAAGAGTGCTGGAGGCAAGGTACGTATGCATTGCATATTGACTAGGACTCACTCTTTTTTTGATTTAATTACGCTTTGAGTGAACCTTGTTTGTTGATATCGTACACTTGCACAAAATCGATTCTAAGGGCGTCACCCATAAATAAAATAAGGTGGGGATTTTATCACCCCTTCCTTAGCCCGAAAACCACTATCCCAGCACTCACTAACCCAAGCCTAATTTAATAAAAAAGTAAACGTTGGCCCTAGGGACATCTCGGACTCATTTAGGAGATTATCCTAAGGGGGAAAAGTGTTGGAAATTGACTCTTGTAAAATCAGTGTCTAGGAAAGGGATTGAGGGCCGAAAGCCCGAAGGTTGGTGGTTACTTAATTAAGGAACGTCTTTGACGGAAAACCTCCCAACAACCTTGCCCTTACCTGGCTGATTAGCTTGTGGTCAATGTCTACACTAAACCTCCCGTGGACGGTCTAATCAGTTAGGAGTCGTCTAGGTCATAGGTCTACCCTAACTTAGGTTAGAATTTTTTCTTTCTTGATTGTTTATTTGTTTGTTTCTTTTTGTTTGTATTTCATTGTGTGATATGGCATTCAACAATTACAATTCTTTCCATCCTAATAATAATCCATATTTCACACAGACTCCATTCTATTCAGATAATTCCAACCCGGCGTTTTATAATATGCACCAACCACATACGCCGGGTTGGCCTTATCCGAATCAATATGACCCATACCCCCCATCTAATAACTATAATTTCCATAATGATTTCAACTCTTCACCGAGTCATTGGGGATTCACGTACCCCGAGTCAAATTTTCAAACTCCTTGTCCTCCTTCTCCACCCAGTCCACAATATTTTCAAGATACATACTCAATTCCACCAATCCAAAATAAAGCACCATCAATTTTGGAAATGAGTATGCGTGAGTCCAAACACAAATCCCAAAATCTGATGGACTCACAATTTCACTATCACTTTCAAGACAACACTTCATCTTTTCATCCAGACAATGAATTCATCAATTATGGAAAGATGCTTGAAGACATGACTCATGCTCAAAATGCTAGAAATCATGACATAGATATGATGGTTGAATCTTTACGTTCTCACCGTTTGACCAGATCTGGTGTCACTAGCCATTCTGTTAGAGCCGATGAGTCATGTAGTTTTGAAAATCATAATTCAATTTCAGCACAACCACCTAAACTTGTCCAAACTTCAAAACCCATTGACATTTTGGCAAGTTTTCCTTTTCCTGAAATTGAACTTGAACATGAATATGATCCTGAACTTCCACTTGATGATTCAATTCTACTTCCTGATCCAATAATGACTCCCGTATCTTTATCTGATTTCACTCCATTTCCAAAGTCAGTATTGGATCCAGTGCCTATCCATTGTGAAATTGAATCACCAAAATTTATGATGATCATATTGAACTTGACCAATTTCATACTTTCGAAAGTCCCATTGATAAATTGGCAAGTTCACATTTTTGTGGAATTGAACTATATGAGGAATGTGATCTTGAACCCCAACTTAGTGATTCAATTCTCTTTCCTGATTCAATAATGACTCCGGTAACTTTAACTGACTTCAATCTTTTCCTGGAGTCGACATTGGATCCTGTCCCAATTCATAATGAAGTTGAATCACCCATCTTTGAGGATCATATTGAACTTGACCAATTATACACTTCTGAAGATACTATTGACAAATTGGCAAGTTCTCCATTCTTTAGTATTGAACTACATGAGAAATGTGACCTAGATTCTCACAATCTCTTTACTTCTGAAACTGATTGTACAATTCTAACGGAAGATGTTAACCTTAGTTTTGAAGAATTGTATGGCGATGAGCTAGAATTCCTTAATATTGGAAGTAAAGAGATAACACCCATATTAGGTCACATTCCATTGTTGGACAACACATGTGGACTGGAGTTTCAACTTCTTGACTTGGACCCAATTCCTGAACTCATTTCGACTCCTGAACCTTTACTCGACTTAAGTCACCTTCCTGAGTCGATATTAGTTCATGTCCTTCCTGAGTCCAAGTCAACCGTTCTATCATTTCATACACCATTCTGGAACGAGGTGGTTGACAAATTTGACTCCGAAATTAGTTGTGGAATATGGAAATTAGATGGGGTTAAATACTTAATAAAGATCCTTCATGGATTTATCTTTTTAGTGGGTTATATTCACGATATTTCTGGTGGGTTCCTCAAAACTCAAAGCAAAGTTGATTGGGCCATGTTTCGTGGACCAATCAGACCACCACCGGAACCACCACCTTAAGGTAATTTTTTTCTTCCCTCTCTATTTTGTTTCATGCATACATATATCATGATGCATTGAGGACAATGCATGAAATAAGTGTGGGGGAGGGTTTACTAACATAGAGTTTTTAGATTTTCTTTCTTTGACACTTCTTTTAGAAATAAAAAAAATAAAAAAAAACTTTTTGAAATAAGAGACAAAGTTTTGATCTATTTTTAAGAAAATTAAGATGATCTTAGAAATTAAGGAAGCCTTAATTATGACATCTTAAACCTAGTTGAAATAATAGATCTTGTTTAAAATTATAGGCTAAGTAAGATAAATTGGAGAGATATTTTTATCTTGAATTTTTTGCCTTAGATAGTATGCACTTCACACTTACACATTTTTGGGATGGAAACAAAGACCAAAAAGGCCATAAAAATATTTAAAAAAAAGAAAAAAAAAGAAAATATATAAATAAAACATCACTTATTAAGTTGGATAATTGTGCCTCAAGAAGCATGGTTATTCACGCCTAACGGTGATTAAAAGAATAATCCCCCTTAGTTTTGTGGCCTTTTTCACTCGAGTCCTTAAACCCGAGGGATGTTTTCTCATCTGGTGCCCTAAGACCTACTGGTTTGGGAGTCATCGGTTATAGGCTCGTTACATGGGTGAACTAGAAAGCCTAAACTAAGGGAAGAAAAAATATATATATATATAAATAAATAAAAAATAAATGGCTTTATGGTTAGAGTTGAAATCCCAGAAATCTTCACTATCACAAGGTGCATATTATCTAGGTTTTATGAAATATAAAGTATTCAATCCAATTTTGAATTCTTACCTTAATTGAAGACAGGATCCTGCATGGAGACTAAGTTTAAGGGAGAATAATTATAGGTGGACTTATGACCTTAGATCACTTATATTTTTGCAAAAATAATTCGAAAACTTGTCTCTCTTTCAAAATGAATTTTCAAAACATTAACATTTGTTTTCTTTCTTTATGGATTTTGTGGGTGTAATCCGCTGAAAACCCTAAGGAGACAACACTCCTCCTCTAGGGTAACCTAGAGGTTTAAACGGCTTGTTGCACGTGCTCAGTGCAATCGTGTCACCTACGAAAGTGGTGTAATAAAATTGGTAGTATAGTTTTTCTTTTCTTTGTTTTGCTCGGGACGAGCAAAAGAATAAGTGTGGGGGTGTGATTGGTATTCAATTCTGCATATTTTACCACATTATTCCCATGCATATTACAAATAAAAATATGATTTTTGATCATCTTCTCTCTATTTTTGCAGGTCCACATCTGAAAAGAGAAAAGGCCCAAAATCTCTTTAATTAGCAATAATTAAAAGAGATTAATTCAAAAGCCCAAAAGAGAGCCCAAATTTGAATCCAGGATCAGGAGAGATCCTCGCGCCAACTCAATCTTCCAGAAGGCCACGTGGATAACAAACTCATAACAAACCTGTACCAGAAAATCTGGCCTGAACGGCCAAGATTTTGCCGCACTTTCCCGCGTATCTGCGGCAGTTACAGGGTGGTTAGGGCCCAGATTTCTCTCCAACAACCTGGGCTCTAGATCCTTCTCTCTGAGGCTATAAATACAGGACCAGGGCTTGCGAAGAAAAGTGGAGAAGGAGAGAGGAGAGATTAGAGGATAAAGCTTTGTAATTTTGTATTTTTTCTCTAGGATTTTAGTGCTTTAGATCTTCTTCTTCTTCCCTAGAAATTCTGCAAAAGAGAGTTGTAAGAGAGAGAAAGCTTGTGTAAACCAAGGGGTGACAACTTGTGAAGTAAGGATTAATCCATTCTCTTCTCTCTACTTGAGCTTTTTCTAGTATTACTTGCTTTCTTTAATTCTACCTTTACTTTCCTTGCACTTTTATTCATGCTTTGCTTTTCCTTTATTGTAATGGCTAGTAGCTAATTCTTCTCATGTCTAGCTAACCACTAACCTTGCTAACTACTAACTCATGGGTGATTGCTATCTTTAATCTTGCAAGTTGTATGGTCTTTTTCTTTCCGATAGGTTTCTTTCATTTTGGCAAGCTCTTGTTGTAATTCTCCATATGATTCATGTGTGCCTCATTTAGAGCCTTGTCTTTAGAACAAGTGCCTTGATGGAACATGGAGATGGATCACCAAACATATGCTATTTGTTGTACAACTTCTTTACTTCCATTAATGAATGTTGTATCTTCTTCCTTAGCATTCCTTGAGTGTAGCTCTTTTGATTCCATTATTGAAAGTCTAATTGTAGGCCAATGACATCTATGAGGCTACAAGACAAGTCCAAGAATGATCACCCGTCATCCAAGTGAGAAAGTAATTAGACCAACACGCAAGACAAATCTTTGCCGATGAATCAACATGAGGCATGCATTCACCATCACGGAGTTTAGTAAGTTTTAGCAAGGTAGTAAGGTTAGCTAGTCATGATCTTCTCATTCTAAGAGTCTTTTCAAAGTTTTCTTTCTTTTAGTTTTAATTCCAAAAGCAAATCTCTTCTTTGATTTCTTTTCATTTTCCATCATGAACAAAGCCACCCATTCTTTCACTTCTTTTTTCAATTCATTTTTATTCTTTTAAGACAAAGAAGAATCTTCGTTTTCTTTCTTCACTACCAACTGTAACGCTTCCATCGCAAGCTCTCCCTGAGAATCGACCCGGTATTGCCTTTGCTATAACGGAGATTGGAAAGGATACATTAACCATTTTGAATACATTTGTGGAGTGATCAAAACACCTAAGGTTGATTCTAAACCTTATCTCTTTTTATTGAATATATTTTGTGTGCAAATTATACTCCACAATACAACACCTTTCCCGTCTAAACACTAAGTTTAACATCACACCTCTAGCGTCCAGTTCATTGCTAAGTTCAACAATAGACCTATGGCCATGACTTTCCCTTAGACTTCCTTGTCGAAGTCAAGATGACCAATGCCAAGTTCAAAATTACACCTCTAGCATTACCCTCACTGCAAAGTTAAACATTACACCTTTGACAGTGACACTTTCAGTTTTCCTAAATGGAGCTAAAACACTCTTGAGTTAAGTTAATATCACACCTCTGAGTCACACCCTTGTCAAGTTAACATCACACTTCTGACAAGATTTAATTCAACCCGTTAAGTTAATATCACCCTCTAACGGTAAAGGTTCTCCTAGATTCCCCGCGAGTCTAGCAAGTCCACTTAAAAACATTATTAGGTTAACATTACACCGTTAACAGTGTTTTCAATAAATCCCCAACTGAGTCTTAGTCAAGTTACTACCAAACCTCTGATGAAAACTCATTTGTAATCCTCTGTGGGGGTAGAAATTCTACTTGTCATTCTCATTTATAGATTGACAGGTCCACAAGAATTATCCTACTCCTTTCAAGTTAATATCACACCTCTGACAGCATTCTTGAATTCCTGAAACAGGATTTTTCTCTAAACTTTAACTCGTTAAGATTATTATCACATTTTTAGCAAGTCAAAGGTCCATACTTCTATTCGTCTGATTTTCAATGCGAAAAAGGAATCCAAGACAATATAAAATGACAAGAAAAAAATGTCACTTTTATTTATATTCAAACATATGAAAGTGATACAAGACGCTCTCTTATACAATAAGATTGAGTGTTACAATAAAGGAGTACAAAGAAGTCCCTCTCTCAGTAAAAGGTTGCACTCACTCCTTGAGGCATTTCCACCACTCCAAATACAAGATGTTTAGAAGAGCGCCAAAGAAAGGCTGAGCAATGTTGAGACGATCGGATGCTGATTACATCATGATGCATGATGTAAACATCGAGGGAGCCCATCGTTGACCAAGAACAATGGTGTTTCTTGTGGTCGAAATGCAGCAAACCCTTTTGATTCTACCCGACCAACTGGTGTGGGCCATGATCCTTCATTGATGAATATCTCCACCACCAGAAAGTCATCTAATGAGCATGGGTTTTTCGACGATGTCACTTCTGGGGTAAGATTGGCGAAGGGAGGATCCGAGACCTTACAGGTGACGTCCTCTTTCCCGTGACCTGCAAGAGGACCATACCCACCACCATATCCACCACCATACCCACTGTGACCAGGAATAACCCGGGCAGTGCCGGTGCATTATGTCCAATAAGGTCTTGACGGATGTCATCAGTCGCGCAAATCCTCCTCGCCCATGAACAGGAGCCTTGATTTCTCAAGTGCTTGGCCATCGAACAAGTTCGCTAGTCAAAATATTCTCCCAGGGCCCAGCGAAGATGCAAAAGGCTGACTGAGACTGCCAGAACCTGCAAGGAGCAAAAACCTGAAGGTTAAAGTTCTGCTAAATCAAGACTGTAAGAGCAGACGCGGTTGAATTTGTGGATTTCTGACGCGCACGGATCTGAACGCGGTCTGGATTTAGACCCGCGTCCAAAATATGAGACGTAAAGTGGACTAGACTTAGAAGTTGCCACATCCAAGTCTGGAGGCCTCGAAAAGAATTAAAATTCTTTAAAGTAAAAAAAAGCTCAAACGCGAGCTTTATATGCAAAGCTCACGTCTCAAAGTCCAAGTACAGAGTTCATCATACTTGCATTCAAAGGATTTTGAGTTAGAATTCAAGATCAATCAACTCACGCTTCATCAAGAAGTTTAAAAGACGCGACTTCCAAAAAATGGACGCACCAGTCAGACTTCAAGAGAAGGTCAAGAGAGTGAATCTCTTCAAGGGACAGGAAACAGAAACTCAGCGGGACTTAGTATTTCATGGCGACAAGTGGTCCCTACCCTCGGAAGAACCCTCTAGAGGTTGAACTTTATGCATCAAGGCGCAAATATAAAAAGTACTCATAGGGATGCTTTTTGATCTTAAATCACTTGACAATGATAATCTCCAGGAAAGATTAAAGGAAAACATGAAAGTTTTGAGTTTTCGCTGTCCATTGAAATACACCCCCTTGAGAGAAGAAGGACAAGTCAAGACGAAGACCCTCAAAGCGCATGCTCTTAAGGGAAACAGTCTAAGCAATGGACTGTTAAGCGAATGAGTAATATTTATAGGCCAGCCATAAGGCCTGTAATTAATGGCGTAAAAATCAGAGCCATCGGCCGTAATTCCCGCATGAACGTCAAAGCCTAATAAAGAGCTGACGCGTGGATTGCCGCTTCAGGAAACATCAAAGGACGCAAGTCCCCAATCGTCAACGCCGACTTGGCATTTAAAGATTTAACGTCAAAACCTAATAAAGAGCTGACGCGTGGATTGCCGCTTTGGGAAACATTGAAGGACACAGGTTCCCAATCGTCAACGCCGACTTGGCATTTAAAGGTCCAACTAGATCTTTAAGACGGGTTGCATGTGACGCTTGGGAGGTTGCGTCAAGCGTAGACTCAAAGGTCGCCATCCTGAAACCCGCATCCTTTCATAGACCCGAAGGCTGCGTTCTCTTCATTCCTGCTAAGAGATCCGTGATCGCGTCTCTTGGAGTGGATCAGAGCCGCGTCTCCGCAGTGAATTGAGTCCATTCAAAGGTTGCGTCTTGAGTTCACATCAATTTATAAAAACTTAAAAGTTGCGTCCTGAAGCTTGCATCCTCAACAATCAGCGAAGATCCGCGCTTCACTCTCGAGGAGCCCAGAAACTCCGCCTCCATTATAAGATGAAAGCTACATCTCCATCATAAACTCAATACAGCCTGAGTTTGCGCTCTATCAAGAGACCAGAGCCTCGTCTCTATTGAGCCAGTGGCGCGTCCCCATCAACTAGCTGAGATCCATGCGTCAGTCTTGAGGAGCCTAAGACCGCATCTCCGCTACATCTTGAGTTCTGCATCTTGACAGAATCAAGGGCCGCGTTCATGGATCCGCGTCCTTCCATAAAATCGCGTTCCCCTAAAAAGTCGCGCCTCTTCAGCAAGGCCAAAGTTGCGCCTAGTTCACAGAGTGAGAGCTGCATCTTCATCTCAAACATCGTGTCCCTCCATGAGCCGCGTTTCTTCAGCAAACTAATAGATGCGTCCCCATTCCAAGTGAGGACTGCGTCTCTAGAACAACATGACCCCTGCGTCTACAAGACTTACATTCAATTTTTGCTTCTGCAAATCAGTTCAACAGTACACTGGCACAAGCAGACGACTATTCACCCCTGGTTCAAAGTACGCCAACAACCTGATCAGAGCACTAAGGAGTCTGGACTGCGTATCTAGACACTCACCACGATCATCTCTGGTGGCTTCAAAAGGTTTTACAGTACACTCATGAAGACCATACTTCCAGATAAGATCAAGCTCAGAGTATCTCAAATGATTGTCAGTCCAATCATGAGAAGTATGAATTCAACCAGAGTCCCAAAGTATTTCGAAATCTGTCCCAGTCAACCGCGAAATATCGAAAATTTGGAGGGGGTTCTGTAGGCTATCTAAAAATTACTAAAGACAAGTCATCAAAAGTAAATCCGAACTCCAGACGCAAGGCTAATCATCACCACCAAGACGCGAGGGTTGAAACCCGCGTCTCAGCAGCACTGCAAGGATCAAGACGTGAGGGTTGAAAACTGCGTCTCAGCAGTACTGCAAGGACCAAGACGCGAGGGTTGAAACCCGCGTCTCAGCATTATTGCAGTAGCAAGACTCGAGGCTCAAAACCCGCGTCTCAGTTATAACTGCCCTCATTACTAGGTCAATTATTACCACGTAATGAGGAAGTTAACCCCCATTATGGAATGTTTCTAGGGGACACGTTCACCCCTGAAACCTCTATAAATAGCCTAGTTTGCTGTGGAGGGCAGGCACATATACAGGAGAGATTAAAAAAAAGAAAGAGAGAGTTTAACTCTTCTAACAACTTGCTGCGTACAAGTTAGTTTTTGCCTACAATCTCTTTGAGATCCCTGGTGGACAGAAGCTGCGTTACTTCATCTACCATCCAAGGAGAATTCCCAAAGGTTCTGACGTTCACCTGGTCAACAGAAAATAAGATTCACTTTCCACCGCTACATCAAGAACCCGGCACTAAACAAAGGGAAGACTCAAGCGTGAATATCTCCCCTCTCTTGTAAGAGGATTATTGATCCACTGTAACTTTCTTTACTATCAAATAAAGAATTTTACTTTTCGATCTTCAATTTTCCCCACCCAACACTTTTGCCTTACAAGAAGTTTTATATTTTTCAAAATCCTTTTTCGTTTTCTCAAAAGAGTTTGACAATTCATTTTTCTCTTTTAAAACAAGCTCAAATTTATTCTTTAAAGAATCATTTTCCTTTTCAATTTTTTTTTGAGCAAGTAAAATTTCATACCTGCTTTGTAATTCTTTAAAAACTTTTGTAAGTTCATCCATGATTAAGTCTTCATCTTCTAAAGAGTTTTCTAGGATTACCTTAGAAGCTTCACCATCCCGTGCCATGAAGCACATGTGTGCGGCGTCGATCTCCTCTTCGGATTCGGACTCTGAGTCATCCAACGTGGCCACCATTGCCTTGTTCTTCTTTTGCACGTTCCTTGTGAAATCACCTAGAGGGGGGGTGAATAGGTGATATAGCTAATCTATGAACTAAATGCGAAATTAAAAACTTAATAGCAATGAGCACTTAAGTGCTATCAACAAGTGATGCATACAACCAAACCAAGCAAATATGAATGAGCAATATAAGTAGATGCAAGGCACAAAGTAAAGAGAGAGTTAGAGAGAGAGCCAATGGATCAAGCGTAAACAACAAGTTTGTTCTGAGGTTCGAGCACCCAGCTCTACATCCCCGCCTTCGACACACGAAGGATTTCCAATCCACTAGCTTGTCCACAAAGGACTCCCACAAAGGAACCTCCATCGAGGATTTGGGCAATCACATTACAAGGAGTTCCCAACTCCCCTCCTTACAAACACAACCTCCTCCTTGAGGCACTTCTCCAATCCAACAAACAATCACCTCACAACTTGAGGGATTAGCACCAAGCTTACACAAAAATACCTCACAACCCAAGTTGCACAACCTCCTCAACACAATGAGGGAAATGGCACAAAGCAAGAATTGGGTTTACAACTAGTGGTTTCAAACAACAACCACAAAACAATCTCTTTTCCCACACAAAATCCTATAGAGAAGATAGAAGATTTTAGCTCAAGTGTGGATAAAACCAAAGAATGGAAATTAGAAATCACAAAGAAATCCTTGGGAAAAACTGAAACTAAAATAGAGAAGTTCAATCAAAATCTTTCCCAAAAACCTTTCTTTGATTTTCCACCCTAATGAAAACACCAAATGGATAGTTCAATTCAAGCTCAAAAACTTCTTTGATTGCTGTAAAAACACCAGAGAGTGAAAAATTTCGCACAAAAAATCTTAGTGAAAAACTCTTGCAAATGGGGTATATATAGGCAGATTTGGAAAACTAGCCGTTGGCAGCTATTTTTGCCAGATTTTTGCCCTGTCGGTCGACCGGGTCGGTCGACCGCCCCAACGTTCGAATTTTCGAACGTTGTAATACCCAGTCGACCGCCCGGTCGACCCAAACTAACAGAGAGCAAGTCTGCTCTCAGTCGATCGACCGCTCGGTCGACCGGCTACAAGAGTAGCCAGCGTGCACGTCCCCGTGCACGTCGGTCGACTCGGACGGTCGACCGCTACAGGTGCGGTCGACCGTTCGGTCGACCGACCAGGCCTGGCAGACAGCAAATAGCCCAGAAAAACAGGGGTAAAATAATGTAATAAATCCTTTTAAATCTTGTAAAAATCCCAAAAATAGTTTTAACATTTTGCATTGATATATAAACATGTGATAAAAGTTTTGACTCAAATATCAATCGATGTGAACTATTTTTGTACCTTGTCATTTTTACCTGAAACCAAAACTTACATTTTCTAAAACTTGGAATAGAAAATACGTTTTGTCTAAAAACTCATCAAATACAAAAACATAATATTTAAACACTTTTGAATCATGATGCATATTGATAGAAATTCAATATACATGAAACCATATACATATCATAGTTTTTGTCATTAATACCAAAATATATGTTTTGATAGAAATACCAAAACATAAACACATGAAATAGAATATCAAACTAAGTTCTTTAAATAGTTGAAGCATGCATGTATATAGACAAATCTATTATACATTAAACCATGTAAACTTGTTTTGATATACTCTATTCATGTAAACCAAGATCGGTTAAACAAAAACCGAAAACCAATATTCAAAACATGAAACGTGTGTGTATTGTGAACTTGAGCTTATCATACTATACTAATCTTTACAATTAGATCTAAACACACAAACTAGACTATGGATACCTAAGTCTTCTTGTAGAGCGCAATCTCCAAGTCTTCTTGTAGAGCGCAATCTCCAAGTCGGCTTGATCCACAACTCCTTGATTCACCGAGCAAGTGCTATATATGATCTTTGACGCTCGGGCTCTTGAATCAACATGTGAAAAATGTGTGGAAGCTTTCACCAACTAATATCTTGTTAAATATCTGAAACTTAAACATTGTAAGATTATTAGTACACATAACTACATGAGTTAATCATCATCAAAACTAGAGTGGAAAGCCTTTGGGCCAACAATCTCCCCTTTTTGATGATGACAAACTCATGGAGTTATATATGCATGAATTAAAGTAAAGCTTCAAGGAAGCTCCCCCTTAACTCATGCAGGGATAAACAAACAATAAAGATACATATAAACAAGGTCTTGACACAAAATGAAATGCATATGAAACATACTCTTGATACCAATAAACAAATGTTCTTGATACTAATTAAATAAAACAAATAAGTTGTCAAACCATGCTCTTGCTACCAAATAAAATATACTAACAAAACTCTTGATACCAATGAAAACAAAACTATCATGAAACAAAATTACCATGAGACCAAAACCTTATTATGAGTTTTTGTTTTTTTAGCTCTAGATACCAAATGAAATAAAGACTCAAAACATGCTCTTGATATCAATGAAATAAAACAGAAAAACTTATGCATAAAGCATGCATATGAACTCCTAATTTTTCTCAAAACTAAATCATGCATAATATAATCTCCAATTCTTCTCCCCCTTTTTTTGTCATCATCAAAAGGGGTAAAAACAAGCATGATAGAAACAAAGTTTTCTCCCCCTAAATGTTTGAAACAAGGACTAATAAACTATTCTAAGGGGTGAAATCAGACCAATATGATACCAATTTAAAACATATGTCTATGAAGAGCATTATGATATCAAATGAAATAAAAATAAGATATGACAATGCCAATTGAAATTAAACAAGTATTGAAACACACACAACATTTTATATCAAAAAAAGAAACATATGTAGAGTAAACTAGATACCAATAGATATTAAAAAAAGATACCAAATTTAAGAAACAAATAGCATCTTGATACCAAAAGAAGATATTTTCATTATAAGCATATGATACCACTTACTTCAATATCATAAAGATAGGGAGTGGGAAACAGAAACAATGGTAAACCAAATACCAATTGAAATATAAAATATGAGTTTTCTCCCCCTTTTGAAATACCAAAAGAAATATGCATAGGCTTAAATAAGAACCAATTGAAAATCAAATCAATTGAAACATGATATTCATTAAAAAAAATTCAAGCTTAGCAATCTTGAAATTATGATAAAACTTGTATATGGATACCAATTGAAAAACTCAAGCTTAACATAACCAAATTTGTGATATCTTGAAGCACAAATAGAATCATCTATATTGTATGTAAGAAATAGATCCCAATTGAAATTGATACTATATGAAGTGTAAGCATACATATATAAGCAAAACAAATATGAGTATACGAAAGATGTCAAGATTGATACCAATTGAAAGATTCATGATACCAATTGAAACAACAATAAGATCAAGTGTATGACTCATATCAACTATACCTCCCAATCATGTTCAAGATTTAAATGATTATCATTTTAAAGTATACATGAACATGATCTCCCCTCCAACCGCCCATAGAAGGTAGGGGTTTTCAAAAATATGGTTTGAAAGAAGCTTTGTTTGAAAATCTCTACCATAGTGAAGAATACGGACTAGTTATAGGAAAAACTTTTAAAACTAGTACGAAATCCTTCAAGCAAGGAATAAACAAAGTTGTTTTTCATGAAACACATGTAAATCACATGATCACTAAACACTCAAAATCTATATGGCACCAATAGTACTCATGAAAATGAAATCATGAGAAAACATCAAAATAAGGTGAGTGTACAAGTGTTGTGAGAAACATATCATCATGAAAATAGTAATCAAGCTCGATTGAAATTCTTTTAAAATATGAACACATGAAAAACTAAATCTTCATTACTAAGGAAATTTCCTCAATGACACGAAAAACAAATCAAAATCCAGGCATATGTATGTTTTGACAAAACAAAAGTATCATACATATCCCTAAACACAATTGAGTCCAAAATATAGTTTGCATGAAAAGCAAATGACTCAAGGGGCATACATGTATATCTTAAGGTTTGGCAAAATAGACATATACATGAAGTGAAAACACTTAATCATAGAAAACACATCAAAAATAGGAATACATTTTTAATGCTGAATCATCAAAACTAGACTATACTAGAACATCTAATTGGTACAAATAGGCATCCAAGCACAAACATATATAAAGGTTTATTTGTGGCCCATTCTATAAACAAGTATAAATCCTAGTTTTAATGAAAACTAACATCTAAGCATATATTCCAACTCATTAAGCATAAAACGGGATACAAATCAATCATAAAATGATCATGAAGAACATCCACATGCTATTAGAATCAAGAAATACATGATAGCCTATAAACATCAAAACATGGCGGCTAAATTAGAAATCATACAACACAAGTTATTTATCAAAACATGAATCATTAAAACAAAAGTCATACAATCATATGATTTGCATGACAAAGACATGTGCATTAAACTATGATAAACATGATAGCTAAACATAAAGAGAACACAAAATATGGGTCCATACTAAACATGGGTGTCTCAATACTAAATCATGTAAAGCATAAGTCTAATAAACAATGGCAAATATTATACTATCATGAAATAATGAAACATGATTCAATAAAGAACAAAAATCATAAACATCCAAATGGTCATAATGCATATGCATGTGCATTAGAT